>OMKK01066587.1:0-17312 GCA_900302305.1 Polymixia japonica
TAATTCAATTTATTCAAAACAAAGAAGGTGCGATTGATTTGGGGTGGGTGGGATCGGGTGCGGTGAGGGGTGGGGGGGCTTACAATGTTCTTATATCATCAAAGGGGGGCTTGAGAAAAAAAGTTTGGGAACCACTGGCCTACACTAATTATTGTCTATCTAAATAAAACAATCAACATAAAAACTGTCTGGGGTGCATACAAAAACCCACATAGATGTGAAAATGAGCCCAGAAGTGTTAGAAAGTTAAGTTCCCATTTAAGAGGAGGGGAGCATATGCCAGAATGCAGAATATTAAAATTATTTGAAGGCTTTTGTGTAGTGTTAATCTAGCAACGTAGAGACTCTAAATTCATTGACAAACCTGTGTTGTCTTCCCAGAGCCTGTCTCTCCAACAAGCACAAAGCTCTGTTGACGTGTGATGATCTCGTTGAACCTTTCCTTGTACTCCCACACTGGTAGTTGTAACCGCTTTTTAAGAATCTCATAGTAGCGTGGAGTGTGTGGCAAATTGGTGAATGGATTAATTTGCTGTTGCACAACCATCTGCTTGAGGGGTGGCATGGCTACACCGGCTGTCATGCTGTTGGAGGGAACACTAGGAGCCTTAATGTCCCTTTCCCGGTCTCTGTCCCGATCCCTGTCTCGGTCTCTGTCCCTGGAACGATCCTCACGGTCTCTGTCACGGTCCCTGTCTCTCCTGTCCAAATCAATAGATCACATCATGTTAAGAGCCTGAGCTTATATGTATTATACGCAATGGATGAGCATTTGTAACGCTGGGATTACCTGTAATGTTAAACTTGCATACAAACAGCGTTTGCTAAAGTCAACTAACTTCACGTTAAAAAGGATAGTCCTAGACTGCTATTAAACATTAGGTAGCTTGCTAGCGAATTGGTTGATAATTGTTGGTAAATCCAAAGTTAGTAGCTAACAATCAACATCAAAGTCAACGTCGGTTGACTTAGCCCTCAACGTCGGCTAACTTTAGCCATCTATCAGCTAAGTCAACATACTGACGTCGTTAGCCTTTAGCTAACTACACACACACGTGTCTAATTCGTGTGGTCAATGTTAGCATTAGCATTACGGCTGGTGGTGCTGGGCTAGCTCGACAGTTAGCTCATCAGCTTGCTTAAGCTCTGTGGACTCACCACCGCTAACACAACACATTCAGCTGCACTGCCCCGGGTAGGAAGACCAGCCAAGTTACAATAGCTAGGTTAACTGTAGTTGCTCTCTGGGTTCTCTGCACGCAGTTAGGTTAGCTTCCAGATTTACCCGCTAAACACAAAACAACATTGGCTTGGAGGCTAGCATTAGCCGGGTTAGCTGGTACTAGCTAAACTAGCTAGCTAGTAGTTGACTAACACGATCATGTTAACTACGGAGCACAACCTACCCATCAGACCTCTTCTTGCTGGAGGAGTAGTCATCACCCAAATCTAGACGATGTCTTTTGGACATGTCTCGGACAAAAATCTTTCTATTTTAAATCAAATAGCAAAGGTCTTCCCGGGCTTCATTCGGCCGCTTGCTAAGCTATCAGTGTGTATCCGTGCGATGAAAAGACAGCAGGAACTTCCGGCAAGTCCAAAAAAAATAAAAAAAACAACAATAACGGACAAATCTGATTGGCCCGCCAGACACCATGACGCATGCGCTGACCGCCACTCAGCACTGTCATGAAAAGAATCATATTGCAAGCATTTATAATCTATATATGATAGATAATCTATATATGAGATAACAGACAATTACAAAGATATTGGCAATAACAAAATAGGCTGACGAAAGACTTGGCTTGAAGCTCACCCTAATAAATGTCTATATATATATATATATCACACATTAGTTTGCGTAAATCAAACACACGCATCCCCCAAAAGCATTTAGAAAGAACTTTTTAAAAGAACTTTTGAGGTAGGTAAGGAGTTTTTAGCGACTGCACTTATACATGCCAGAACCCAGTCTAGACAAATTGTATCGGTCCATAGAATATGACCAAATTAATCAGATGGAGCATTTTAGCATTTAGAATACACAACGGTTGAAAACAAGCAATGTTCACAAACAATTTTCTAAATTCATCATCATCATCATCATCAATTGGTGTCGGATGAACAATTCAACTCCACCCTTTGTTACGCCTCCTGACACGCTTATATAAGATTTTGGAAGTGGATACATACCCGCCAGACGATATATACTGAGGCTGAATGACACAGGGTGCCAACTGAACCTACAAATATCCATAGATTTTTGCGGTCAATCTATTTCAACTGGCTATGGGTCCATACAGGTGAGTGAAATTAATCGAGGTCATGCAGCACCGTTATCCAATGATATTCTTAGCAGAGGAAACAGCTTGTGACTGCGACATCAAATATGTAGGGCTGATGCTGATGCCTTATTATCAAAAATAGGCTAGATTTGACTGCCCCTTTATTTGGGCTCCTACATTAAATGGGCTACATAAAGTAATGAGCTGCTTTGGTGTAGTAGTCTGTAGTGATTCTGATGTCCTGATTATCTTCTTTTTTTCAGGTCAATGAAAATATTTTGGAACATTTTGTTCTTCTATCCAACAGTATTGGTTATCCTGGTAGGATTTCAAGAATGTGTCTCAACTCCTAGTGTGGCAGCTCCACCCAACCCCCCACCGGAGGTCACAGAGCACAATAGTACTCTGTACGCAGCATGCAAAATGAAACCCAACACAACACTACCCGAAGATCTGCCTAAGGTATATGGACATGTGCTTTTTCGGCAGGATTATCCGCAGGGAACCCTCAAAGTCCTCTTCCGTCTCAGTGGTTTACCAAGAGAGAGTAGTTTAGAGCCCAGGGCAATACACATCCACCAGTATGGAGACCTCAGCAAGGGATGTGATTCTACTGGTGGCCACTACAATCCACACAACATACCTCATCCCAACCACCCAGGAGATTTTGGCAACTTTGTGGCCCACCAAGGAAGAATCAATAAAGTGATAGAATCTGAGGCAATGCTGTTTGGACAACTGTCAGTGCTTGGAAGAGCAGTGGTTATACACGAGAAGTCTGATGACTTAGGACAAGGCGGTGATGCTGGGAGTCTGCTCCATGGAAATGCTGGCCGGAGGCTTGGCTGTTGTGTTATTGGGGTGTCTTCCTCCAAGCTCTGGAATATGTTCCAAAACGGACAGCGGAGAAGAGGTTGATACAGCAAATATTATTACTCAATATAAAAAATACAGTTAAAGGTGCTATCTGTAAGCTCAGCATGGAAGCATTCAGACAATCACCATCTTATGATTCAACATGGTAATTCGACTTTTTATTTGATTTTAACATATTACAGATAGCACCTTTAATTGCATACAAATTATTATATTCTCATAGTCAGTGTTATTATGTTTACCATCATGTCAGCAATCATTTCAGATTTCACATTTATTAAATCTATCTCATTTTGGAATTTATAGTAATACTTATAACACCAAATTAGAACCACCACAGCAAACCAGTCTTTGAAAACTAAGTTATTTATTTTGCAGAAAAAAATACATCTTGTACACATTCAACACAGGTGGTTAATGCATTATGTAATTGCTGTCTTGTGCATTAACAATATTGATCACTGGTATACGATTAAGTCAATCTACATGATGTGGCCTCATATTATTGAGACATACAGTATATGTGTTCTTACCAAAGTTGTATGAATCGACTATCATGTTAGTTCAATGTCAACTCCCTTAAACCACATAAATATTTGTTATTCTAAACATATCTAATCATACAGTACGATACTGTGACCTAATGAAAGCATACAGTGAAAAAATAAATCCAATTATCTTTGTACATTTATTGAATTCCTAACTTATTCCAACATATTCTCAGAGTATATTGTCATGCAGCATTTTATGTAACTATTGTTATTTAAACGTTATGGTGGGATCACAATTTTGAAAAGCTTCTCTTGTTGAACACTACCAGAGACTTTAAAGGACACATACAAAGTTTTCTAATGCAAATAAATGCGTAAGAAAAAAAACAGTTCTCAATGTCATTTTCCATATACGTAAAACAATAAAAATGGCTTTAAAATGTAGAACACAATTGACTTGTGTCAACACCGATTAGTAATCAACAATATAGCTTTCTTAATATCCAGGGGTAGTGGGGGTGAGAGAAGACTCTGAAGAGAAGGCTGAAACTGCAGTTTACATACTTTATTTTTAAACTAACAATGTATTGTAGCAATTTAGGAATCATTATATGCTATAATAACTAATATACAACACCACCTCTTACCAAAAATATTTTCTGTGACGTGCTGGTCAAGTGAAGTAGCATAATTAAATGATCTCATTTTCATAACTGCACTTTGTCCTTTTCCTTGTAAATCAATTTATCAGTGTGTGACACATAGTTCATCCCAGCTTTTGACAACATAAATGATCCAAATGATCTTGACCAATCAGGAAGTCAGAGTCCATTAGCCATTTGCCAGAAAGTATTACAAAATCCTACCAGAGATGTAAGATAATGATCAAAGGTAGGGAAATCAAAAGTACACTGAATGTTTAAAGAATTGTGATAACCATCGATGCCACATTCTATAAGCTGCTTTTTATTGGCAGATGTGACATGTAATCTATCAGTCTACTAAAAGGGATTACACAAGGAACCAGGGAACTCCCAAATTGGACTAAATGAAAGTCAAGTCATCTTTAAGGCTACTGTTTGTACCAATGACATTGATACTTTTTGATTATTTTGGAAATTGAGTCATTTTAATTAATCTCACAGTGAATATATTAATGACAAAAAACGATCTAGTATCTTTAGCACTCTTGAGGTTTTATAGGTTTTTTTTTCCAAATTAAAGTGACAGATGTCATCAACGTAGAAAAAAGCAGAAGTGATTGAAAGCTGTGGATTATTGTGTAATATTGTCATTTGGCATTCAAATCACTGTAATACATAACCCACTGCCCCACTGTCATTATTGCCACACTATCCACAATATATATCATTATCCAAACTGGAAATGCAAATAAAATATTATTACAAAGTAGCATTATATTCTATAATATTTATCCGTCATCATCACAAGCCATTGTTGATAATGCTCGGCGACGAATGGAATTCAGACTTCTTGACTAACACACGCATCTGTTACATCTGAAAACTCTGCCTGTTGGGTTGACTGTACCTCCTCTTCTTCAGGTGACCTTAACACGGCAGTAGAGTCAGAGGTGGGGGATGCAGTATTGATGTTTTCCCCCATGGAGATACACTCATTTTCAATAGTCCCTATTTCTTCAGCACATTTATCTGACTCATCTTCCTGCTCTCTGTGGTTGGAGTCCTCTGAAGGTTGTTGAAGTTGACAGGAGTCTGACGGATGGGGCGCTTCACCATCTCTCAAGGTTGGAGGGGAAGCCGTTAGGCATCCCATGTCTTTTGACTGGTGACTTGGCAAAGCCACTAACTCCATTGTGATCTGTGACTGGCTATTGCTCTGGCACTCTTCCTTGTCCGATGTTTCTGCTTGAATGCTGACTGGCTGTTCCACGGCAGACTGGTATGAGCTATTTTGCTCAGATGTCTCCACACAGACTGGTGAGGATAGCTCTCTGTGACATTTGTCAAAACCGTCTGACACAGCTGTTGATACGTCCCCTTGTTCTGGCGTTTTGGGGGACTTCTGCTCAGTGACAGATAAAGTTTCTGGTCCATCATCCCCTGTAAGGATACAACACTTTTAATGTACGAAGTAATAAAGTTAAAGGTGAAATATGTAATATTTCAATATATATATGTAACGTTTCCCCCCCCATTCGGCTAGACCTTTATTTACCTTCCTGGCTACAAGGAGCTGGTAACGCAGTCTGAGTATCATTCAAGATGATGGTATCTCTTCCTCCTGTTATAGAATAACATTATTACTAGTAAGCCCCTTACAAAAAAAACATTCTACTTATTGTCATGCAATTACATTCAACTGTAAGAATGCACACAACTTAGTAAATTAGATTTCAGAAGATATGAGAAGTGCTAGGGAAAAAAAAAGAAAAGAAATTTAGAGGTTAACAAAAGCATTTTGATTTATTACAATAGAAACGTACTTCCGTATAATCCCAGAGACACATTATAAGTCAGGCCTCCACGAAGCAAGAAACAGAAAGAAGAGAAAAGGAGAACCAATGCAGATTACTGCATATCGTATGTAGAATGCATGTTTACGATAACTAATCAGGAAACGAGGTATGAACAAACAGAGGATTTGTGTCAATTCACCAAGAGGCTTATGCCTACCTGGCAGGCTCCACAGTCCAGACACCTCTAGTGTCTTGAGCTTCTTCTCCAGCTCTGCAACTCGATTTCCCAGAATTCTAATGACACAAGAGAAAACTTCTAAAAAGACACACGAGCAGGGTGTACCTGAGCAGTTCTGCATGGTTTATAATACATCTGTTCCATATTTCTAACCAAAATACAGACGGGACTAAGGACTCTATTCAGATACCGGAAAACATTAAATTGCTGTACTTGTTGGTCTGGCGTTGGTGCTGGATGACCATATTCTTCTCATGGATAGTTTCCAGCAGGGCTGTTGCAAGGGACTTGAGGTCGGAGATGGACTGAGGAGTCACCGGCAAACTACAACCATTTTCTTCAGAGAGTAACAATGCTTGCACTGCGCACATCAAAACAACAGTGAATTAGTTAGGTGTTAGGGCAACACTATACATTATACACCACGAGACTTGTGACGTGCCTGGGGGAGCATTAAGACACATTGCCAACGGCGGTGTACACTTTATTTGTTCTATTTGTTCAGCACACGAGCAAGACGTTACACATAACTTGGTGTCGTGTGGAGGTGTTTAATAATAAAATCCATCTGACCTTGTTTGGCAGAGAGTACCCCGGTTAGTGCACTACTGTTGGGTTTGCCATAGATTTTGGAGTTCTTCCTGCTCTCCAGGGCACTCTGAAACCAGTGGAAAATACTACTGATAGGCAAGAATACTTATAGATGCATACTCCCTACCATTTTTTAATAGACATCCAAGGAAGTTAACAAACAGTATATTATATATTTAGTATATATAAAGGTAACCATTTCACCACAAATATAAAAAAACATAACGTAATAATTCAATAGAAATGATAAAAATAGCTGTAGCATAAGCTGAAGTACCTTATACTTAATTAGATTTGTTTTGAGCATGTTGACCTCCTCTTGCAGTTGAATGAAGCGCTCATGTAAATACCTGGAAGGAAATGTGTGTTCTATTTAAATTGTTGTTTTGATACCTGAAGGACATCACTTCCTGAATCCAGAAGTTATTAAGCCTTATAAATTTAAGGTATATTCACATAGTTTAAAGAGCTTCACTTGTACAAGGAAAAAAACATCTTTAAACTTATTGTCATATGTCTTCTTTTGTAACCAAACTTTAACAACGCATTGTAACTCTTGAACATAATAAAGTAATCTGTCACAGCCTTAAAATACACATACGTTCAGTTTTTGTATTAAAAACGATATAAATAAATGTTACTAAATCTAATGAATCAACGTGTGCGAGCTCCACTTCTCGTCCACTGATGACACATCTCAGTGTCACAATATGATGTGTGTACAGCTACTCTGTACAAACACTGACAGTTAGTAATGGGTCAAAAGTGTTTTGATGTAGGGCACCGCCTTTGACTGTGGAAAGGTTCACAGTTATGTTACATTCCTTACAATAGCGAGGCTCTTCTGCTGCACTAATCTGGGGGGAAAAAAACAGATCAACAAACCTGTTCTCCGTGCAGAGCGCATCTATGTCTAAAATCCGTATCACATCATTTCCCAAGATGTGGTTCATTTCCAGATTAAGACGATGAGCCTTCTCCTGAAAGACATTGCGCTCTGCCCTCACATCCTGAAGCTCGTCCGTTAGGGACTTTACACTGTGTTCCAGAACCTCGTTCTATAGCAACAAAGAACGGACAGACACATGCCTAGTGTAAAGAAACGCAGAAATGGCTTTAAAGTCATATCACAATATTTTTGGAGCCAATGGCAATAATTGATACAAGACGATATTTGTATATATTTTTTATACTATATATCCATGTAATGTCTTGCGTAAAAGAGCTACAAGTGGGTGGAGGTGTGACACGCAGGGAACTGGAGCAAAGGAGAGAAAGGGACAGGATGTTTGGTGTGGGATTTTTAAGAGCAATGCCGTTATAAAATGATATGCATAAAAAAATGATATGCATAAATAATGAGCAGGAGATACTTAAATGGCGGGCAATAGGCAAGAGCTGATCTTGTACCTGTTCCCTCGCTCTCTCTAGCTGCTTGACTAGGTCCTCTCGCTCATGAGCAGGGAAGTGTCGAGCTCCAACTTCCTCATCTCCCAGCCTCTGTCTGGTGATGGTCATTCGAAGGAGCTGTGGAGACCAATTAGTAGTCAATGCAGTTTTCTATCATTATCTGCACAGTAGACCAAACTATAAAACCCTGTTTTATTTCATTCAGGGTGTTTATATTCATTAATGTCATTCACTTGAATTTAATCTATTCAAAATTGGTAAATTCTGTGTTCATAAAGACGGAAGAGACAGAAAAGACACACAGAGGGTGATAAATAAAGTTTAAAATATCTGCAACTTTGAGTATGGGACACAATGCAGACATAGTACCTTGTTATCACCCTGGGATTCCACCAATCGCTGTTTCAATTCCTTCACTTCATCAGAGAGTTGCTTACAATTTTCTCTGGAGTCTCTCAATAACTGGGCTAAATTCACCTGAAAAATAGGAGAGCATAGCGTCAACCCTCTAACATCTGGCTCTGCTAGCAGGATACATTCTGGACAGGGCATTTAAGGTGTATTACCCAAAGGATGTATTCATGTATGACACTAATCCACGAAAAATGTGGGCCACTGAAAATTACTTACTTGGTTCCGTTTCTCAGGAGGCAAAGTAGGATCTCCATCCTAGAAGTTATGAAAAACAACAAACAAAAAAAGGTCATCATCATATTATTCCTGATAGATATACCAAAGAGAGGGGAAATTTGTATTGATGCCTACATTTTAAAACATATGTTCAGGACTACACTAGTTGGCTTACAATGAGTTCCCTGTACTTTTTCTTGAGTCCTTGGTGTTGCTCACGAAGCTGGTTGGCCATCAGTTTGTACTGGTCCCTCTCCTGCTGACAAGTGTCCAACTCTTTGGACAGAATCAGAAGAGCCTCTTTCTTGCTCTCCAACTTGCGCTTACAAACTAGGAACTGTATGCAAACAAAAATGCTTTTGAATAGGAAAACCAAAGTTATTTTAGAATTTTAACGTTAAATTGTACCCAGTTATTAGAGCAATGCGATTCTATATCTCCAGAAACTTTAAAAATGATCCATAGTATGGAAATAATAGTACCACAAATAATCACAGATAAATGTAATATTGAAAAAAATAAAAGAAAGTAAACCTTGATATACACTTTAAATTTGTTGCTGTCACAAACATAGATGACAAAATCATGTCATAGAGATAATTCTCTGTTTAAGCACATAGGCCATGTGCTAGAGAAGACCAGTGAAAGCATAACAATACAACAACATGTGGAGCAATATTAGTAACATGCTATCTTTGTAAGGAGTTGGGCTCTGCAGGAAAAAGGATGAAGCATTAACTGTAGGCCTACTTCCTTATCTACATGCACTGCACTCATTGGGGATAACAGTTAGACCTTATGCGAACGATTTGAGCATAAACAATACTAATTCTAGCATTTAACCCTGCACAAATTTAGAATGCTCACACAAGATAATCCCATTAACTCTGGTAATCTAGAGCGTATATTTTAACTGTGTCCAAATGCGTTTTCAGCATTATGAAGCAACGTGAATTTCGCACGACACGACAGTTCGATTAAAAAAATGCAAAAACAATGAAAACATGACAACATCCCCACATCCGACTGGAGGCTCGGCGGCATCATTGCGCACATACGTTCAACTCTCCCTGACTGCGTCTATCATCTCACCTCATTGACCAGCCCCTGCCAATCACTCTCGCTTCTTCTAGAGCTATTCATCTTCCTCGTTAACCTTATCGTTATCAATATCGTTTATCAGTGATGCGAGGTGAGTTTCAACGAAGCATCATCGTATTGATTTGGTCATTGCCGGAGAACATTTTACGATACATTTTGCATCCTCGGTAGATTAGAATGACCAATGTCAACCCTGCCAGCTATCAACCTCACTTCCGTCTGTCATACGTAAGCAAGACGTCACTCTTCTTCTTCGTCTATTTTATTTTATTTTACCATCCAGCTTTCAGGAGCGTTACCGCCACCTACAGTCACAGCGTTGTGTTGCATTTGGCGGTCCTTGTAAACGGGTAAATCCAAAATTCAATGAGCTATGAACGAAAATAATTACAGAAAAAGGCAAACTCGTGATGCAGCTTTTATCCTTATCCTGTAGTAATAGTAAGTAATAATTTGAAAACATGGCAACACCCCGGAAATAAGTTTTGATATAATTTCTAATAAAATCTAATATTATGGACAATAGTTGGACAACACTGATAAATAATACGCACGATATCATTCTCAATTGTTATATGTCTTAAATGTTCATTCTGATTTACACTAGGCCTTATGTTGGTTTCTAGCATTATCCTGGTGCTTGATGGTAACTCTGGTTACTCCCAGAGAGCCAGTTATGTTTTGAAATGGAGCTGTTTCACACCCATTCAAACCAATAGCAGATTGTGCCTTTAATGAGGTGTATGTAAAGGAGGTCCAACGGGAATACTGGGTAAGCTGCCAATACCAGCCCAAGTAGCAGTACAGAGTAACTGTACTGAGAGACATTATGGAAGTCATTTGACCCAATTCATATTGGATGATAACAGCCTCTCCAGTGGGATAAATAAGAAATGATTAAGCAATTTATTTCTAAGTAGGTTTCTCAGTTGGCAAAGTAATACCAATATTTCATAATTCCAATATCATTGCTTTCTAATGTAGCCTACCTTTGCACATGGTTTGTCGTCTGTTGCAACTGAATAAAATGCTGTCTCAGAAGCCTGTTGCTGACAGCACTATCAATTTGAAACATGCTGTCTTGGACACTTCATCTATGTAGTCACATTTCACCACCTGTGGTGCATTCTTCGAAGTATGGTGGGCAGAATAATAAAACATAAACATAGTATACTTTACATATGGTTACATGCTCTTTATTGCATTTCAACCAAATTATATTTTAACATAAGATTCTTTTAACAAAAGTTATTATCACTTTGCTTTACCCCCCTCCTCCCCCCTTGTTTAGATGTGTAAAAGATCATTTGTTAATAAGCATATGAATGTATTTGAGTTGAAGTAGTAATTAACAGGCATTTAGTTCATGATATTATTAAAGATACATTATATTATAGATCCAGCCATTGTTTTAGTTGAGAGATAAGGATGTGAAAACTAATCTTCACAGTCCAGAAGAAACAGTCTGTAATCATTTAAAAACTCGGCAATAATTGTAATACAATAATAACAACAATAATAACAATTATTAAAACAATAAATTAATGAAAAAAACTAAAAAATGGAACAATCATTTATGGTTTAAGACAACTTAATTGTGTTCCCACAAGGCATATCAAGTTAGCAGCATACACAACCTAAGGATTGTAATTGTAATTAAGAATTCAAATAAATACAATACATCTTGCATAGAAATAAGTTATTCATAACATTCTGTTTTGCTATTTATCAGGCACTCTGTTTTTCTGATAGCTTAACCTAAATGTTGTTGCTGTTCATCATTGGCGATTATGTTTCCTAAGCATATACTGCAATACTTAGCAAATATCATTTAGCTGTAGTTTTGGTTAGAGAATAAACCTTTTCTGTGCAACATAGGCATCACACATCATTAGTCATGTGGGTATTGAGATAATAGTTTCAAAACTGCTATGCTAACTGGATGGTCAGAAAGATGACTTGAAAATGTGACAATAGAAGCCAACATCTCTTAAGATAATCACTAAATGTCACCAAAAACTATCATGCAGGTTATATTTCAAGTATTGGCATTTGTTTATATTGCTATTGTTCCTTCAGCTTTAAACATCATTCTGTCTACTGTTGATCTATCGTTATGTCATACCGCAATAATACTTACTAGAAATGCAAAAGAATTGCAGAAACTTGCTATGATAATTGTCTCAGACTAGGTAAGTTATATCCTATTGCATACAAGTAAAATATACAGTACTTGAGACCCCTTCTCAAAAACACACAATATCTGCTAATAATTTGACTTATTATTAACAGTTACAATGAGTCGTCACATTATGTTGCTAGGCATTATAAGCTTAAGTCTACAATAGTGTGCTCAAAAACCATTGATTTGCCCTTGAAGCTGGAGGAGAAGATGAAATTCCTCCTATCAGTGGTCACCACAGTAAATGACCTTGGGGACTGTACGTAAATGTCCTTGAACTTAGCAAAGGTTTTGGTCTCCACGTCCCAGAGGTAGATTTGTGTGAAAGAATAATCACTGCCCAGGGCAAGGTAGTGCCTGTCTGAGAAGGTGAAAGGTTGGAGGATCATTGCTCCACGAGAAGGTAGAGCTTGCACCTCAGTAAACTGCTTGCTGGTCCACTTCAGGACTTTGGAGTCACCGATGTAGCAAGTCATGGCCAGATAGAGCTCATCTTCCACCCGAAAAGCTTTGACTGCCACCACGTCATCAACATTTGGGATTTCACCATGAAGCATGAACTTCAGGGTGCTCTTGTTCCACAGGTAGATAACGGGTGCCTGGGAGCGGCTGGTCAGGATGAGGTGGGATTTCCCATCCATTTCAATGAACTCTGCATCTGTATCACGAAACCACTCGTGGAGGAACTGGTAAGAGTAGAAACCAGTTTCGTTGCGGTCTGGTTGGTCAGTCCACTTGTACAATGTAGATAGACCTGCCTTAGAGCTGTCCACAATCAGGAAGTACCATTCACTATCCATTTGGAAAACCTCAATATCATTTGGCTTTGAGATGTTGAAAACCTCAATAGTTTGAAACTTTGTGAACTTGTTCTGTTGATCATCAAACTTATAGATGTGCGAACCACCAAAGAGCTGGGTGACAATTATTAAGACGTGGTTGTCAATCAGGACCGACTTGCATCCAACAACAGACTTCCCTGGAGGAGAAATGACTAGTTAGTAATTGTAAAACCAAGACAATACAACTATGAAACTAGCACTATGAAACAATCACAAAAAACTGTTAATGATTCCTTGAAACATGAAACATTGGGGTGTTGTCAAACCTGTTATATTATCGAATTGTCTGAAATTCATTTCAATGTGATCCCATTCCATGACCACACAGCTATTGGAATTGGGGGCTGCCATTGCCACATAGATGTCCTCTTTAAAGGAGAAGATGTCCGCTGACATAGACTGAATGGGAATAGACTGGTGACGGACAAAGTCTTTGAAGAAGACAAAAACAACAGTTTTGGTTAGATTCTAACTAAAACTTCATTACTTGAATCATTGATTCCTGTTGATCTACTGAATATCATTTTCCTGTTTTCATTTGGCCCAAGAACAGAGATGGGATACAGAAAGACTTTCCTACAAAAAAGTATCCAAGTAAGAATAAATAAGGCAATTAAAAAGCTATTAATGAAGTATATAATATATAATAATATATAATATAATTTTCAGTATTTATAATAATATATCGCATTTTTATAGCGCTTTTCCAGGTGCTCAAAGTCGCTTGTTTATATAATTGTTTATATATAATACATTTATAATGCAGTATGAAATACCTAATAAAACAATTATATTACATTTTTAGTTTTCCATTTAAGTATTTCTTGGACATTTGTCATTTGACATTTGTCCATCATACTAAGTGGGTAAAGTTTAACTTTTAATTGATCATTGGCATTGGTGGTACAATGTGACACACATGTTTTGATAGGCATGCTTCCTGTAACTGGTCAAAGGAAAGATGAAAACAAAGTAAGAGAGACGTTAAATAATGCATTGAAGTATAGGCTCCTGCAAAGTAGTCGCCCATCATGCTTCTAGATGTTGTTTTGGAAGCAGCGCTGCCTACGTTGATATGTTGATGGCTCTCTTGTTGATGTACTGTACGTCTGTGATATTATGACCATTGCTGCTTAATGGTTGAGAGTCCAGATAGTTGCTGAATGTGTTTTTGTTCATATAGGGTGGTTGTCTGAATCTGCCTCCTTCTAAAATACTTGGAGTCTTTATCTGTAAGGTGGATGGAAATGCCAGCCAGGCACAACCCTATTTTCTATCATTCTTTAGATGAGCCCGACGTTGTTTGATCTGCACTTCAATTGTTTCACAGCTTTCCGTGGCGTGCTTGTGGATTTACCTGTGGACATGCACTCTCCCGGAGTAATAGGAAGGTCATTGAGGCGCTTGCCCTTCATGTCGCTGGGTCCGGCGCAGTAGACATCTGATACGGAAGCGTTTGTGTTTTTCAGCCACATCATCAGCCATTTGTTCTCACAGCTGCACGGGAAGGAGTTGCCTCTCAGATCCCTTTACACGTGACAGGAGAGATCATCAGCACTTAAGCAGAAGTGAAACAGCTCGGGACCCACAGAATCGCCCATCTTCTCTGTCT
Source organism: Polymixia japonica (assembly GCA_900302305.1). NCBI lineage: Eukaryota > Metazoa > Chordata > Actinopteri > Polymixiiformes > Polymixiidae > Polymixia > Polymixia japonica. The sequence continues at coordinate 14,702 of OMKK01066587.1, forward strand.
GATACTGAAAAGGGGCCTGATAAGATCCGACGACGTCAAAACCGTCGAGCCTCCATTTACTGGAAATGCACCAAAATGAACCCAAATCCAATAAAAGACACCACATTTTTCGACCATAATCTAGTACCTACCGCCTAATAGTCGTAGATGTATTGAATAATAAGCCATATGCATTGGTTTCATAGAGGATAGAGACAGAAGTCACATTTCTACCATCCATATCAAGAGTTAAGGGTCATTGCTGCCAGACAAGCACTTTGAGTCGGCCTGACTTTGCAAACACAGAATGGAAAATCCCCCCCTGCAGCTGACACAAAAAGTGCTTACTCACAGTTCTAGCAAGGAATCCAAGTCAAAGAAGAGATCCCTTGGCAGAAACCTCATCTTGTTATTGGCCAGTGATCTAAAACAGAACAATAGGTGGGCAAGGAAAGTGCATCGGCACATTTTTTTGTCAGTTACTGTTTCTTTCTAGAATATGTTGATAGAAAACTAAAGCGATGTTTGTCCTGTGTTGTCCTATATTTAGCATTAGTTGGGTGTGTAATTCATTTCTGGAGCTTATAAGCGACGGCGGCAGACTTACAGATGAGTCAAATCTCGTAGACCTCTAAAGGCGTTTTTGGTGATGGTCTCAATCTTGTTTCCTTCAATGAATCTGATTGATAAATAACAAAAATACTTGAGTGTTAAATAGAGACGGGCAGAGCTCAACAAAAATAATGATCACTTTAAACCATAAATTAGAACATCAGCCAATTTATCCAATAATACTCACAAATATTCAAGATGAGGAAGGCCGGAGAACGCATCATCTTTGATTGTGGTCAGAGAGTTTGCATTTAGAAGTCTGCAAAGAAACAAATCCAATGGTTCACCTTTGTCACCTATGTTTCTATCACCAAAGATGTCAAGTCAACATAACATGATCGGCCTAAAGTATACTGTCTTTATTACTTTCATGATATTATCAGAACATTTACCAACTACTTTGTGTGTGTGTGTGTTGTGTGTGTTTACTTAAATCTATAGATAATAATTTACAAGTAATGTCACTATATTATACGTAATGACTATTTCTAATCTTTAAATGAATAGAAGTTTTGCAGTGTAACTTACAGCAACTGAAGAGAGGGCATAAGTGAAAACAATCCTTCTGTGATTTCAGCAATTGACCCATTTACCATACTCCTGTTGGAAGAGACACAATATATATCAAAATTGTGAAACTTAATTTAAGATTGTCTTATAGCCTATTGTTCTACCGTATATGACGTCAGAAGCGTCCAGGGGAATTAATAAGAATGACTTACCTTGAATATAACATTGGTTGTCCTGATATTCATACATAATAAGATAATATAACTATATATATATTGTCTTTCACTGAAGGAAAATAGTTGGCTACTTACAATGAATTAATGTCATTCGGTATAGTCCGTGGAATTTGTGCGGTGCCAACGCAGATAATAGTCTCCTTGGTGCAGGAACATCCTGAAGGGCATCTAAAAATCCTCTTAGATTGAACTGTTATACAAACACACAGTAGCGCAAAACTGACCAATATGTGTTGTATCTTTCTATGTGGCATGTTGAGTCTTGATTATTTATGATAACAAGTGAGACCGACGTCAATGCAAGCTGCCTTTGTCCGCTTATGCTACATGAAATGCTGCGCTGGAAACCCTGACACATCAGTTACTGCTGCGGCGGCGTTCCGGGTGGTATGCAATATTCACGCAATGCTTATTGTAGAGAATGTGGGAAATATGTGTCAGTGAATTTCAATGGAAGTGACATGCAAGAGGGGTAAATTAATCTACTGTAAGAGTGGGAAAAAAATCCCCCAGAAGTGGGGAAAATAGCAGTTCAGCACCAAGGACAGCACAAGAAATGAATGATCTGCGTCCCGTTTGAAGCGTAAACCGGGAAGTTTGACTTTCCGTGGTTTTAACATGCATTTGTACGTCACGCCACACTTTCATCTGCACATGAGCAGATCTTTACGTTATGGTTGATGCGGGGTGTGTGTGTGTGTGTGTGTGTGTGTTCACTTCCATTATTTGTTTGTCCAAAAACTGCTGTCTCGGAATAACCGATTTTTCTTTACGCCTATTTTCTGAATATTTGTATTTTTCTAGTTAATTAAGTTGAAGGAAAAGCAATTAATTAACAATTTATATTAATTTATATAACACAATGCAATGCAGATTTATAGAATACACATTGGGGCTATTTTGGTAAAGGCATGTTAGCTCCACCCTTAAGTCCAGTATGGATTATCACGTGTGATGGGTCTACCTCCAGGCCATTTGACTTCATTAGCAGGCACACGCAGAGGGAAATAACAGGCGAGACATTTTCCTAAACCCCACAATGAATCTGTTGACAGACTGGGATAGTACTGTGGGCTATTAGCACGGTTACCTCTTTTGTTTGACAGCAACCTGCTTATCTGGTCCTGTACTGCATGTAATAAACTGATCTAACTACGGCTACCACTACCATGTATTTAAAAGATAAGTGGAAGAATATTGGACCTAATTGTCAGGTGTGCATTCTTGTGTTTGGATAGGATTACAGAAGCCCACAGAATAGGACCGCAGAAGCC
>OMKK01066591.1:0-15644 GCA_900302305.1 Polymixia japonica
TGTGATGTATGATTGTGTGTGTGATTGTGTGTGTGATGTATGAGTGTGTGTGTGATTGTGTGTGTGATGTATGAGTGTGTGTGTGTGATGTATGATTGTGTGTGTGTGAGAGAAAGAGAAAATCTAACCAAAAGAGATACAAAAGTATTTTCTTGTGAACTTCTGGATCAAATTACAATTAATTGTAAACAGTCAATTTTACTGTAAACATTTTAGAAATAGAGTATTTCCTGCAGTGCTCCAGCGGAAACCATGCTCTGTAGTTTGGTTTAGCAGTTTGAGAAATATAACGATATACCTACTGTATAACTATATAAATATAGCATAGCTGCGATTGGCAACCTTATACGCACCTGGTCTATTTCTGCCGCACCGGCTTGCATCGAAGCGTGGAATTCACTTGAGCGTGTAAAGAGCTGTATTCATTTTCAGTTAACATAAAAGTACATATATTTTTTTACAAGTAAAACACAGCCGCAAATAATCTGTAGCTACATCGTTCATAACTGGACTCAACTGTATGGCAATGTTTCTAAGATGCTAAAAGGCAGTTTTGGTTAAGAGATCTCTGGTGTCACTTGGTAGCTGGGTGAACCTGACCTGCTCCAGGAGAGCCAACCCTCCCATCAGCCATCTTCACTTAGCTCAAGAGCAGCACAGAAGGACCTATGAATGTATCTGCTGGAGATCTGTACAGCTTCGATGTGACTGGGGATAGTGATGGAGAGGTTTATTACTGCGTGGCCACGAATAATCTCGGTAATGAGATGTCATCAGAGATTCGTCTGGCTATGGTAGAAGCAGAGGTATGTTATACACAGCGGTAGATGGAGTTGAATCATTGTTAGTTACAGTATGTGATGTATTGTCCTTGGTAAGAACAGCAGAAGTTCACATAGTGTGTAAAATTTTAATTTCATAACTTGACACACAACGTTGAACATCTACACGTAACTACCTGCATCGGATCTTTGTTGGTTAGATCGTGGGAGTATAAAATATAAGAACTATCTGATCTGTAGAATAGACCGAACAGGAGAATCCTGGTGAAAGCTATCATCCCTTTTCAACTATTAAAACCACTTAAGTCATGACGGGCTGATGAAGCAGAGATGGGCTAAAGCTATGAAACAGTTGGGATATGAATTGTGTGTGTGACTTTAGTTACCAGATGGATTTTGCTTATGTATCATGCTTCATGCTGCAGGTATTCATTTGTACTTTTATTTCTAAATAAATATGAAGTCCACTCTGTCTAAATTTGAGGTAATTTATTGATTGCACTGTAATAAAAACGTTGACATCCGATTTTTAATAATCTCAGTCTAATTGGTCCAACATTTCACATATTACGTGTGTAAACATTACCTAAAAATCATACATTTTTAATTGCAAACGATACAAAAAGTGGAAAAGAATTATGCATGATGAAATTCTACCCTTTTAAAATGCTAAAATCCTTTGGGTATTTTCTTTACCAATGTAATTCTGACACTGTTTTGGGTGTAAAACAAAGGCCATTTCAGAAGTCTCAGTCCAATGATCTTTGAAAGAACTGGTGTTTATATTCACTTAAAATCTTTGTAGAAGTAATAATTTTAAAACTTTGTCAGAACTTTGCCAAATAGCTCTTTGGGGCGTAGCTTGTAAACATAAGGAGCCTAGACACTGCATTGCAAGATGTCTGTAAGGCACTAGGCTAGATTGATTGTGCTCCACTACCCTACTAGGATTGCCTGGTCTTGTGTATTATTGAGCATGAGTGAGGCTGTGAACTCACTGATGGAGGAACAGAACTGGCGTCATATTTCATAATTACTGTAGCGCCACAGAAATCTAAAACTTCAGGTTCACATCTGTGCAGTACAACCTCCACTGGACAGCTGTATGTTTGACTGTTTACCCCCAACAACATTCTCACACTCCTGCAGGGTTAGTGTGAAGTAGTGTTAAAAGGGTTTAGCTTTGGAGCTTTATTAAAACATAGTCTTCCTCATTTTATACCTTCCTGATTTCACTACACAGTATAAAGCAGTCAATGAGGTCAAAGGATTCTGCTACTGAGGCAAATTTCACCAATCTAGTCAATGCTTTTCTTTGTATTTTAGTGTCTAAAAAATGTTACGCTCCATGACAGTTGGTGTTTACCTTACGATTGAATGCCTTCTGATTGTCATGTTGGGCATCCCACACAGTTATGATGAACATAGTTACTTATTCATAAGCCACTATGGTGACCATAGTAGAAGTAGTAGTCCAACTATCAGTGGCTCTGATTGTACCATAATGGCTGAATCCTGTGTCGTCAATGACTTCTTCTCTACTCCCCTTAAACCCCTCCCCCTTATGTAGAGTGTTAACCCCGCACCCTGTCCTCCAATACCTTCAGCTCAGCCTCCACCTGAGGAGGCAGGTCAGCCCCAACCTGCTGAGTGAAATAGGCTCTCAACTCCTGGGTCTCCTTCTGCCAGAAGGGCTTGGGCAGGTCAAACAGAGCACCCATATCCACCTTGCTGCCCAGACCTTTTGTATCAATAGCACCATTCTCTGGCAACCAACCGATGATGCTCTTCCTGGCCGCCTCGTCCTCCCTCTCCCGGCCGCAGCGCTTGAAGATCCACTCCAGGACGCGGGCGTTCTCGCCGAAGCCAGGCCAGAGGAAGGCACCCGTTGAGGGGTCCTTTCTGAACCAGTTGACGTGGAAGATCTTGGGCAGCTGCGTGGGGGCCTTGCGGGTCTCCATGCTCAGCCAGTGAGTGAGGTAGTCGCCAAAGTTGTAGCCGAAGAACGGCCGCATGGCGAAGGGGTCGTGCATGATCACCTTGCCTGGAGGAAAAGATTTATTTAATTTAAAAGGTGCTATCTGTAATACTTTAATCAAACAATCAAATAAAAAGTTGAATTACCACATTGTGTAGCAAGATATAGTACAATAGTGATGGTCTGAAAGCTTCCCCTCTCTCTCTGTTTTCATTGTGCCTCAGTAGTGCCATGTCTCTCTACTTCCTGGTCTTTGTTTTGCTTTGACGGCCCATCAAACAGATCCTCCCCTCAGTCTGAACAAGCCGAAATGCCGCGCTTCTTGTTTTGGTTTATTAGTGTAGTTCACCTCACCAACGCTAGAGCACTGATCTTACTGATAGCACCTTTAATAAGCACATAACACATTGCTCTCAATAACATCCAATAACCATTGTTATTACTATCTTTATTGCTATTCCTTCTTGGCTGTGTTATGTTTTCTGTGGCTGCAATAACCTATTTTACCCACTGGGATTAATAAAGTTCATCTGATCTAATCGGCCAAATAATATAATTATTGTGAGCGGTGTTGTATCCCTTCACATATGACTCCCCCACATCCCATAATAATTAGACACCTTGATAATAGAGGACCTAGCCACATGGGTTGTGTTTTTTTATTTTGTTAGTGAATCAGTGTGTAATCAATACAGCGTGTCTCTTTACTGTAGCATATTTTAGGGACATATTTACAATACAATAAGCCATTAGAACACATGGAAATCTTTAAAGGTTTGTGAGTCAGTACCTTTATGCTCAGCAGCTGCAGTGGACTCAGACCTCATGGCGGCTCCAACGAAGACCCCATGGCGCCAGTTAAACGTCTCATACACCAGAGGGACTCCTGAGAATTAACCAGCGTTTTCATTTCACAGACTAAATAATTACCATGAATTAATTTGATTAGATTAGATAGAACTTTATTAATCAATCAATCAATATCTCTCAAATATAGAGGTTTCAGTCTGTAAAAGTGTTATTTTGTCAATCTAAGAATTTTTCTAGGAAATCTAGAAACTCTCCTAGTCCTCTCTGACATGATCAGAGTATGTGTCACTCTAATGGTCATTTTGGAACAGAATGTTCTGGATTCTAAATCAGAGCACCACTAACCCTCTGGTCTCCTGCCACCAAAGATAATGGCATCGATGGGAACCCCTTCCTCGCTCTCCCACTGGGGGTCGATGATGGGGCACTGAGACGCTGGGGTACAGAAGCGGGAGTTGGGATGGGCACACGGAGTAGAGCTTCCTGTTGACAAGGACAAACATTGAACAAGTGTGAATAAACTCATAATGTCATCAATATCATTACTGCAGTTTTATTGCTTTGTTTTGCCATGTTGTGTTAACCAATTTTGGTACTGATGTCTAATTTCTTTTCTCTATTTTTGTTACAAAAAACATTTTTAGATCATTCTCGTTCTAAAATGCCATTCCGATGAGAGCAGTAAAGTATCACTCATACCACCAGGTGGCACTGTGCACACTATGGCTCCAAGTTCATGTGCCACTCTAGGCTTATGACACTGTCTCTGTAAAACATATACAGTACCACCTTTGACCATGAGTTACCTTGCTTCCAGGTTTTGCCGTGCCAGTCTGTGAGTGTGATACCGGACGCGGGAGGGTCTAGGCCTTCCCACCACACTCCTCCGTCGCTGGTCTCACCAACATTGGTGAACACTGTGTTTTTGGAGATGGTGGACATGGCGTGCGGGTTGGTCTTGACTGAGGTGCCTGGGGCCACGCCAAAGAAACCATTCTCTGGGTTAATGGCCCTCAGTTTACCTGGAGAGAGGTGTCATGAAAGTGACATGGTTAGGTTGGCTAGCGGCATGTTATCAAAAGTATGCTCTCGAATGAACGAGTGAGCGAGTGAGTGAGTGAGAGAGAACGTGAGTGAGTACACAAGATATTGACCAGGGGTTCAACCCGCGTTGGACCCATTCAAACCACACTATGGTCACATGTAAGTCCTGGGTCATCGCTGCTCACACTGTTTACTTTCATTTACGTCACTGAACAGAGTCGTCACTTTTTGACATCATTAAAAGTTTCAAAGTTTGTTTACACTGGGGATTCAGCATATATAAAAGTCTTTTACTGTGCCTGGAATATGTATTTTTATCTCTTCTTCCCCTCGAAAGGACAGAAGCTCTTTCATTTTGGAATCTTAACAATTCTCTGTTGTTTCAAGTCGTAAACTTGCTTGCAGCTTGAAAGAACAGAGGTTTGTTTACCAGGTAGCATTAGCTCACCTTTGTATTAGTGCGCCTCCGATCATAACCAATGAGGTTCCTTAATTGAAACCTGTGTCGAATAATTCGCCGAGCTGTGTCCAACCCACATAAAAACCCTGGTTGTGACCAGGGTCGTGGACCTGGGTCGAATAACCCGCATCGACCCATTCACACCGACTTCAGACATGGGTTTTACCCTGGTCGTGTGAAAGGAGTATATGAGAATGTGAGTGTATGTGTATGACCGGACTAGTGATGCGGGAACTAAGTGGGTATTCTGTGTCTGGAATGTCAAGTTGGCCGCCATGTTGAACACAGAACATAAACACATCTGCTTTGGATGACATTAAAGGTGTCATGGGACATTCCCGTGTATGAGACTTTGCATGATCTGCCTCCTACACAGGATGGGCCCAAACAGCATACCATTATACTCCCGGGTTGTGTGGCTGAGCGAGTGTGAGGGACAGTACATCTTAATGTTTCTTGTCTTTCGGTTTTCTCTCACCTTGGCTGTCAAACTTCATCCAAGCGATGTCGTCTCCCACGCACTCAACCTTCCATCCTGGCAGAGCTGGTTTCATCATGGCCAGGTTGGTTTTGCCACAGGCACTGGGGAAGGCCGCTGCTACGTAGCGCTTCACTCCTTGAGGGTTGGTGATGCCCAGGATCTGGGGAGGAGAGGAAAGGATAGGGAAGAGGTAGAGTAAGAGAAAAAGAGGCAGAGAGTTATGAAGTAGGTAAGGACAAACACTACCTTACCCTTTTTGCATGAAAGCAGCAGAGGCCTATCGCCATGTGTATTGCAAAACATCATATTGTATGAAGTTGAAGATTGCGCAAAACACATTGTAGATAATTCTCACTGAAAAGCATCTTACTCAAAGGGCCCATGACCAAGCACTTTTGAGACGTCATGAACCGCTGCGAGTTCTGCTGTAAACGACAAAACATGCAGAGAATCTCCTGCACTTACCTGCTAGAACATTTTATAAAATATTCTATTTTTCTGTCCTACGTTTAAAGTTACAATGTGTAACATTTCTACTGTGTTACTAGAATAAAATGACCTGGAAAAATCTACAGGAGAGATAATGAAATGATTTCCTCAATGCAAGCCTACAATATACCTGAGATCTCCTATTTAGAAAAACATCTGTGTGACACTCATCTTTGTGTTTAATACCTGTAACCTCCTGTGACTCATGCTAGAGCACTGGCCATTTATACATTATTACAATGATACATTAAATATACAAGTATATCTCATTACACAAGTCATATACATTAATGTACAAGTCAGTTTGCTATTTCCATCTATTATGGTTATGCTAGGGCTGGGCTCGTGAGAGCTGGTGTACTTTTGGCCATGAGCTAATAAAAAGTAAATCTTGAAAAAAGTAACTGTTTACTTTTTGTATCCAGTTATCGTGGCCTATCTAACTTGTAAAGAGATGTAGGCTTTACTTCACTATAGGGAAATGGCTATTAGAGAAAGATGTATGTAGCCTATCCTGAACATTAGGCTATTACTGATTGAGAATAGACATGTTTAAATAACTAAATAAATGCTTCATAGGTGGAAATAGAAAACATAATACATCAGGGGTGTAGTGGTATAAGAGCACCGCCAATGATCAAAAACGTCAAAAGCTTGTGAAGTTTCCTTTACTGAGCAATCGTAAGAATTCATTTATTTTCCTTTTTTCATTTCATGTTAGCCTACATTATGTCAGCTGTGCCCCTACTATATAAAACCCATACTCACCAGCATGTGCTCAGCCAGCCAGCCTTCGTCCTTGGCAATGCGGGAGGCGATGCGGAGGGCAAAGCACTTCTTGCCCAGGAGGGAGTTTCCTCCGTAGCCGCTGCCAAAGGACAGGATCTGCCTGGTGTCTGGCAGGTGAGATATCAGCACCTTATCTGGGTTACAAGGCCACGAGTTGACCAGGGGGGCTGAGGAGGGCAGACAGAGCAGAGAGGATGGAGGGCGGATGAAGGCATGGTGAGAGGACTTCTACACTGGCTACAATGAACCTATCGTAGCTGGCAAAACTATAATATCTTAGTTAAGCCTTTTGGTGTTGGTACCTTTGAGTGGCAGAGGCCTTCCTAAGGAGTGTTGGCAGCGAACAAACTCGGCCCCCTCTGCCAGTTTCTGTAGGACAGGTGTGCCCATACGTGTCATGATTCCCATGCTGGCCACAACGTAAGGTGAATCCGTCACCTTAATGGGGAAGAAACCTTAATCAATCTTCTCTAGCATTTAAGCCAGTAATAATCATAAAAATATCAACAAAGGCCTTAAGGAAATTAAAATTTAATTGGCATAAAACTTTACCAATCATATGTTTAATACATTTAAGATGTGTTAAGCATACAAATCATAAAAAGGCAGTGTTTCCCACTAAAAGGCATTTTTGTGTTGAAAATTAAACCATAATTTAAGATGGGCACTTCCTGTTACTTCTGTGTTGCGACATACTGGCATAAATAGCACAGTTGCACTGGCTGCAGAACACTCCTGTCCCATGCTGTGATCACCCTTGAACACACCGCACTAACACACTGCTGGAGAGAGACGTCAGTTGAAGGTGGAGTGGCAAGTGAAAACTACATTTCGAAGCTGACGAATGGTGTTGTGCCACTTTTTGCACTCCCCGCCAAAAATCTACTCCCCTTCCTGTGAATGTGCGTACTCTACACTACGCTGTATGTTGTGATTCTGTGACCTATGTGATCAAATGTGCACGTGATGAAGAGTAGATAATTGGCACTTTATCCAATTATGAGTGCCAGACGTTTTAATGAACCTGGGTCCCAAGGTGAAGTTTGGGTAAATTTAAGCTTCAAACCATTTTGGTATTCCTGCGGAACCAGTTTTGGTAGTCCTAAGCCCCAGGTCCTGCACCATAACTTGAGTAAACACTAAAGTACAGTGTTAAGGAGAGAACAATCGATACCTGGACACCGTATTTGGACAGCGTGGAGCCGACAGGACCCATGCTGAAGGGGATGACATACATGGTCCGGCCTACAGAGGTACGGGTTAGAGGTTAATACAGCACATACAGTAAAGAAGGTTGACGAAACAAAGAGACAGATAGAACTTTCCAATCAATATTACTGAGAATAAAGGAGGCAATAAAACAGGGGAAAAGTTCAGAAAAGTTTTACTTTATTGCTGGCCTTACCTTCCTCTAAGACCTAAGTTTAAGAACTTCATTCAAGCTTTAGCTAATATGATTATGGCATTAATATAGTGCTGTGAAATTACTGGTTATTACACAAACAATAGCGTCAATGATTAGCATCAAGCTGTCATGGTTTCATGGTTTGGTCGATCAATCCAAACAGGAAGAGCTTACTCTGTGAACATGTATCGTCTTCTTCTTTCGTTTTTGCAAAAAGGGAAAACAAATGTTATTGGTTCTTAATAGATATCCCACCTGCCATGCAGCCGGGAAAACGCTCCATTCTGGCCTTCTGCCAGTCAGCCTCACTCATCCAGCTACCCAGCTGGCTCTTGACCCCTCCACTAGGGATGGGGATGGTGTCCCTTTGGTTCTTGGTCACAATCACCGTCTTGCTCTCCACCCGAGCCACGTCCTTGGGGTCTGTGCGTGCCAGCCAGCTGCCAACAAGAACCGTAATTAACACATTTCTTCCCATTTTCGACTGCCGAAAGGAAAGGAACCTTTTAAGTTCTGAGATGGGTTGTTGTTTATTTTTCCACTGTACTTTAAGAACCACGGAGGTTAGGAAAAGCATCTAAAAAAATACCGCGACAGTTACACTGCTTACCTAATTTTGCATGCTATGCTGTGTACTGTAAACAACCAGGGAAAACATGGAAGAGGTAACCATAATGTTGTTCTTCATTATTTTTCACTCTTATGTGAATTTGAGATATGCATTGATATGCAGCCAGAGACAGGAAGAGTTGAAATCGGCGGTCAAGAGCATGATCAAGAGCACTGCTAGCTCCTGGTTCTCTGCTTTTGTAGCACCTCCTGAGCTGCACCAAAACATTGCCCCGAGAACTATATACAGAACTATGCTGTTGGTACTGTAGAACCTGTGAGCGGAGCAACTTGCCACGCTACATTCCAACAGTTGAAGAGGGTTAATGACGAACGGACAGCCCACGGGCACAGAGAGGCACGGCACATCTGCGGGACGAACACCTGTAGGTTTCCACTGAAACCAATTCATTTTATATAGACCTATTTGCTGACGACATCATGACAAATATTTGTATGGTAGTTTGGAGACATATATTCCGCGTTTAACAGTGAATTCCATTTTTATGTCTGGATTCTGTTCATATTAATCGTTGAACGCTCCACGGACAAGACCTGCAGAGGCGTTCCCATGCATCAAAGAATCGAAAGATTGGGCACGAATCCAGGGGTCTTTAATCGGATTTTGAATACAGCGATTAAGACCTTACCCCGATTTTGGAAATCAGATAAAGGCGTTCACATGACTATTTTAATAATCGCATTATTACCATTATCGGGTTATGGCGGGCGTATTAGTGTGCATGTAAACGCATTCAATAACTACCAGTCTGGAGCCATAAACCGGCACAAGGGAAGGCAAACAACAAAGGCTGCCAAACAGATAGCCAAGTATAATGCGTCCTCCCTCCTCCTCGCTGTGATTAAAGTTCATTACGAATATACCTTTAGCCATATTATATAGGTTTATGACAGCGAGAGGGATAGTGTCTGGTGTTTTATAGCCGGCTCCAGGACCATGTGTGCAAAACATGAGCGAGAGGTAGACTGATCTTTGTGTCTCTGAAAAGCCTTAATGAGATGAGCGATGAGTAAACGATACCAGATACAGACACTACTGCTACAACTGCAGGACTGCTCAGTGTAAAACATGGGCACAGGCAGTTTAGTTGAAAGGCACCAGTTGCCCTGATTTATTAGGGAGTCATTGCATCCATACAATCTATTATTGGATTAACTTTTGCTGTTTATCTTCGTTTGGTCTGTAGTACATATTTAGTTTTGTGTATTTTGAAGCACTGTAACTTACTTTTAGTTGCGCTCTATAACTAAAAATATCGACTATCATCATCCGTAATATTATCATAATTATTTATGTTGTTAATTGCTACTTGTTATTCAAGGCAGCAGTGGCCTAAATCACAGTTAGTCTTGAACTAGGACAGCTGAGCATTTCATCTGATGCTGCAGTTTAGAGACTGATCTGCAGTACTTACCAGTTCTCATATTTGGGAAGCTTCTTGACCATTCCTTCCTTCTCCAGGCCTGCAAGGATGTTAGCCGTTTCCTCCGGTGTTCCCGTCACAACATGTACACCAGCGGGCTTGCACTCCTCCACAGCCCCCTTGACAAAGTCAGCCACAGCTGGGGGGAGTGAGGGGATGGAGGCCAGGGATCGCACCCCCACACTGGCCCTGACACCACCCCGCCTGAAAGAGAAAGCAATGGATGGATGAGTCTGTGTTTTCCAAAGTTTTATACCATGCTTGACCCTAAAGAACATCCTAAACTCCAGGACATTAAGTGGCAGTATACACCTTACCAGCTGGTTTCTGACCTGCCATTAAACACAGAGAAAACTAAGAGTTTTTCTAAAGGTCTGATCCAATATTGAGTGACAGGAAGATTAAAATAAATCCACAAATTACGCTAAATACATTTTTGTTGGGTTATGTAGATCAGGAATTCAATGAAGTTTTATATATGAAGTACAGTTTATTTCAGGAAAAGGATGCCTTGTCTATTAAGCCAACAACATCTCCAAGCAGGATCTCTACATCAGGAACTGTTTCAAACCACCAGTACATCTGGAGATGGAGAGGGAGGAATGACTGGACTGAGTAAAAAAGGACGAGGGGGTTAGAGGCAAGGGAATGGGAGAGGATTGTATACCGAAACACAGAGACATTTTTGTTTTTGTGGCTTGATTAGTTTGAGTACAACAAGAGGACAACAAGCTTGATATTATGACATCACTCGAATAACTTGGAGACAGATGTACCAAACTGATGAAATTGCACTTGGCTTTGGCTGCCACATATCAAGTATATGACACAGATATTGTGGTTTTCTGGACACAGCAATCTTAATCTGTCCAAGGCTTATTCAAATACTGTTGACAGCACAGCTATCAGAGGAAATCGTCAGTGTGCACAGAGACAGAGAGAGAGAAAATCAGAAGGACAATTTCTTGAATTTCAACAACCAACAAGAGGTCATTCCTGTTTACAATGAACTGTGGTTGAGTTGGGTGTAACTCTATAGCCTACAATTAGAACTGTCTTGACAGCCAACACTTCTATAATGTATGATGCAAGTCTAATCAACTAATGCAGCGTTGTAAACAACACATAGGGCAAAACCTGACAATGCAACAGCTTTTATTAGGAATAAAAAGTAATTTGATATGATATAGAACTTAAGTAAAGATCATCTTTCGTGCTACAGGCCTGGTGGAAATATGTGCAGTGCCCTACACGTCCCTACTGGCTGTAGATGGCTTACTACATGGAGATGGCTTTCAATAACCCACCATAAATTAAGGTATAGGGATGCTCTCATTGGAACATTCATAACCTCTTCTCTCATCTTATTCAATGCTTTATGTGGTGCTGGTTTCACCATTATTACACAAGCTATTACATCATTTATTCTACCTATTCTTTTCTTCTATTTTTTTTTTCTTCATAATTGTTCTTCTGTAACCCAATTCATCGCTTGCAATTATATTATTTTGATTATTTAAAAGACAAAGACAACTTTGACAAGAAAATTGACCAAAAAAAAGCAGGAGATTTCATATTGACATCCATTAATTTATTAAGATGAAGGTTTCTGAGGGGGCTATGAAGACCTTTGGGTCAGGAAACACACAGAGCACATAAACATTCAATACAAGATAAGAAAGAGCAATACAGAAGTGACACGGTTATCATGTGACAGTGTGATGATGAGATTCTACTGCCCTTGGGCAGTTGGTGTAACCTGAGACCCTAGTAACAGACTCCTCTACATCATGTGACAGGCATGTATGGGGTCCTGCCTATTGTTCAACAGCATGGCCTTCACAAACACAAGCCACTGTGTGGGTTGCAGCTACACTAGCTGTTAAAACAGAGGCAGTGTGTGTGTGTGTGCGTGTCTGTGAGCATTTCTCTAGGTTACTTCAGTAGCCAGAGGAACAAGAACTAGTAATGGCCTGCTAAACTTGAAAAGGCAGTATATCTGTGTGTTGACCCACTGGCTGACCTGAGATGCTCTCTTCAAGAGAAATTTGGATATAGGTATAGATCCTTCTTTCCTCACATAAGAAACCCAAAGGAGCTGGTCCACTTGCTATAACAAGTAAAGCAGTGGATTGCACTTTAATTTGACTCACGTTCCAACTCGTGTTCAAGGGAATGGATAATTTGACTGGTGATACAAATCAAACTCTTATTTTGGCCGTTGAAAGAGAGTGAGTTTTAACCACTGGCATGCAGCAGTCAATTGGCTGCAATGAGGTTGTCATTATACATCATGTGCATGCTCTTGCACATACACACACACACGCACACACACACACACACATCTGGTTAGAGCATACA
The DNA here is from genome assembly GCA_900302305.1 of Polymixia japonica. Lineage (NCBI taxonomy): Eukaryota > Metazoa > Chordata > Actinopteri > Polymixiiformes > Polymixiidae > Polymixia > Polymixia japonica. The sequence goes on from OMKK01066591.1 coordinate 12,654, forward strand.
AGGGTGCAGTAGGCAAGCCTACAGGCACACACTGAGTAGATAACGTGTAACTTGATGGTGAGCTGGAATAGTGCCAAGAACAATCTGTTGCTAACTTCAGGGTTCAGACTCAGAGAGAACCTTATCCCCTAGCAAGCCAGTTGTTTAACCATTCATGTATTGGTTATTAATCACACACAATCTCCAGTTTATCCTGGTATGCTTGACATACAGTGACACATGAGCTAAAGTTTGTCTTTTGTGCTGTTCACTCATCCATGGCGCAATATTATTGAACTCGCATTAAAGGCCGAGTATGAGAGTACCGACTCCATGTTAAAAAGACAACACCAGCACAAAGGTCAACTTAAAGTCCTCATCTAAACACTTGTGTTTTTGACTCTACATGGGACCCTGACTTGTTCTATGTGACCCATTATTAAGGGCTTTACAGAAGCACATGGGCTTTCCTGCATATTTCACTTTTAAACAGCTGAGCCAATTGCTTCCTCTCATCATCTAAATAGAAATCTGAAGATTTCAATAAGCCGTGAAGAAGACTTTCTATCTTGTCTTTGCGTTTGGCTTTGGAATGAAACCTCAATCTTTACATAAGGGATTCAGAGTGGTTTTATTTTGCATTATTTTTGCCTATCAAGACTATTGATTGGTTTTAAGATGTCTACTCCACTACCAATTTACCACTCAAAGACTCCTTATAAAACATTAATGTGTAACAGAAATCCAAGGTTTTTCAAAACAATTTTAGATACTTTGAACAGATAATTGACAGATTAACTGTAAAAAGAATGCAAAGAAAGAATAGTTATTATTTAGAAAATCACTTGGAAAAGACCCTTTACCCCAGGGGTGTTCGACAAAGTTACACAATAAAAACAATACAAAACAACAACAATAAAATAAATAAAAGATTGTTTATGAAAATAACGATGACCCTAATTCAAGTGGATAGATTGGGCATTTCCTATAGGCTTATGACTCTTTAGCAACACAATATTAAGTCCCCCCATGCCACTAATTAACAACCGTCTGTGTAGTGCTCAGTATTTGCTCAAATGTGATTAGAATAGAGATCAATTGGATTAAACTATCCCTCCATCTTCACTATCTTGTAGAGGATCTCAGCAGCCTCTGGTGACCTTTACCCTCAAGTTGCCTCGCTCATTCATCCCCTCATCCCCTTTCCTCACCCATCCCCCAACCCTGATCTTTCACTTTCCACTTTGCATGGTTCCGTTCAACAAAAGTGGCAATGATTTAACACAGTCTATAGAGGCCTGCGAAAGCTTTGTACATGGGCCTGCGCTCATTAAATGGTGGAGTATTCTGCAGCATTCCGGGTGGACTATTTCTAATGGAGAAGAACAATTCTAAGGTAGGACTTTGAAACAAGGCATCTTCAGTAATATACATTTTGTAACAGAGCACCTGAGTGAGCAATGACATGAGTATCATGACTATAGATAATCCTGGGACTGTATTGACACCCCCCCTCTGTCTCTAGGTTCCAGCTGAGTCAGACACAGCTCATTTACCCCCAGAAAAAATAAAACACACCTCCAAATCAGCAGGCCAATCCACAGGCACCACAAGCAGTCACGCCCACCCTCCCCTTAACCCCGAAACTAGTACTGGTCAATAGTTTCAAAGGGCATAGTCTACACATGAAGCAGGGACACGCCAGGAAAGCACGTAGCACATGAACACATACTGCATGCATTGTTGCATTCGGCCTTAGACATGCCTTGGCGAGTATAGGAAAACACACGTGTCATCCTTCTGAGACAAATCCTTCAGGCAAATAGAAATGTAATTGCAGAAGCAGACTGCAGTGCTTACAATCAATTACACAAGTGCATAGTAACATGGAACCTTTCTGTAGTCTCCATTTCATCACTCGCTCGCATGCATTCGTCAAAGAATCAGTCACTCACATCATGCAAACCCAATGGAAAACAAAGCACACACACACAATATCATGGGGTGCTCACATTTACTTCTGGGTCCCTGAGTGACACCATCAGAAACCCTAGGAAAAGAGTGCTGAAGAGAAGGAATGTACAATTATGAGAGTGTTGATTTTGGAAACCACAGCGTGGCTTTGTTGTTCAGTATAAGATGTGTGAGCACTGTGTCATCTCCTCTTGCGGCAGGCTGTTTCTCCAAAAGCAAGTTGATCAGGTTTGTAGTAGCAGTCAAACAGATAACAATGCACAAACGTGGACTTTTTATAGTCCATTTTGCATCTCATTGAAAATAAAGGCCATTGTAAAAGTTGAAAGGTGTGGTCATAAAGGCATGTGAGGTGAATATGTATTTAGGAATAGTGCCAGAAGCATATCTCATATGAGATTGCAATAACAACTGACAACGGGCATCTGTTATATTGTTCAAATAATTGTGAAAGAGGATACAATGTTGTTTTGTGGGGCAACTCTGCACGTTGACTACTACTGCCACTAACATGAGTGTAGCCCAATAGGAGATGTGGTAAAAATGACCACATTGAACGTCGCGACGTCTGTCACCACAAGGTCAACATAGATAGTAAACCAAGTACTGTCACTGTAAAGCACACACTGGACACTGTAGAGAAAACACAACATAAAGAGACATATAACACGATACTCACCTTCGTATAACTCCCAGCAAAAGGCACGACATCTCTGGTAGAAATGACAAATAGCTTATAAGATGTCAAACTGTAATATATGGATATGAATTGAGGCCGGTGGGAGAAGTGACGAGCGGCGACTAGAGCGGGTCACAACTCATGTCTGATTGGTCCGCGGCGAGCAGGTTAATGTGGAGCGAAGTGCGTCGAGAGGGAACCTTGCACTTTGCAACACGTGTACCTTCTGCCAGACACACACACACACACACACACACACACACACACATACACACACATACACACACACACGCACACACGCCTGGACGCAGCTGGTCAACGAGACGCTCGACGACTTTGACTCACGCAAAAAAAAAAAA
>OMKK01066591.1:20746-34772 GCA_900302305.1 Polymixia japonica
GAGGACTGAATGTTTAATAAATTGATTGAATAAACTGATGTAATTTTCAGTTAGCTGTGATTTTGATGACACACCTATGGCATCCTTGTGGCACCCAGGGTAAGTGGTTGAAGGAAAAATACAACAAAAGAACATGCACAAGTTAGGAAACTTATCTAACACAAAACACCAAAAGACACAGGAGGTGGGCCAAGATTCCATCATTTTTACTGTCATCAAATTGCTCTCACCACCTTCAGGTGCTGGAATCCAGAGATCACCATCCAGAGATCACCATAGCTTTACATTACATTCTGTAAGTAGTCACAGCTAAACAGAAGCTGAACAGGACTGACAGAAAAAGGCCATAGCCTGACCCAATAAGAAACCCTTATTAATCAAGAGTAAGCAAGAAAATATTGTGTTTTATATCTGCTCATCACTTAAAATAAATGTTTTACTTTTACAAAGGAACATTTTGTTAATAATAAACTGGGATGAGAATCATATTGATCTTTCCATTTACAATAAAACACCAAAATGGCCAAATGTTTTTGTCCCTTTCTTACAAAAGCATCCTATATATTTATTGCTTTTCCATAAGCAAAAAGACCACAGAGTTCAATTGCTCTTATTGCGTTTGGTTTCTTTAATAGGTAGGAAGATACCTATATACTAGTATTCATATTAGATGGTATAGCATCCAAGCATCCAAAAGCATCCAAAAATGATACTAATATATATGAAGCTTTCTTTAACATAAATTTAAATCATGATATACAAACAGCGCACTGTACTCCAATCACTCTCTTCATCTCGAATATGAACAGCACCGCCATCTATTGGGTAAAATGTGAAGTGCAGTTTGTCAAATAGGTTACCATGCAAATATAACACTCAAACTATGTGTTTAACCTATGTAAATTTAAATATGTATGTACTAGGCCTATGTAAATATAAAACCGTTATAGCAGCTGTAATTTAATTGCGTTGCCTGCATGTTTGCAAACAAGTTTTTCCACATAAAAATATTAATAATGATACAAATGAAGCCAACATAACCTAGGTGTACATAACAACATAACAATTTCTATAAAAATCTAATTAAATATCTATAGTTCACAGGCATTTTCATAACAGTACGCTAAGCCCACTAGAACTACAAAAGGTTTATAAACTACAAGAAACTACAAGTCCCATAATTCACTAAGCATCTCTTCTCGCTGGAGTGGAAATCACGGAAATTACCGAGAAGTAGGCAAGTGTACTTTCATTTTCACTTTTTGTGCTGACTAACAGTGAGTAGCTTTCCGTGTTGTGTGTAACATAATATTCATGAGCTAAACGTTTTGTTTCTTACACCATCGTTGAATATATTTTGTTTATTAACTGAACTAAATCACTTTCCACCAAAAAGTGGCCATGGCTTCTCTAGATATCCACCCCAAGTCGAAGAAACAGGTAAGCGCGTCTATCATGAACAGATGGCTTGTTTGAACCCAAAATACGTCAACCACTAACATATTAAAACCCATTATTCCCTCGATCATCTCTCCATCATTCCTTTCAGAAGGTAGGCTAGTGCCCGATCAGTACTGTTTTGATAATGAGGACGATAGTGGGGTCATATTAGGTGACCAGGTGGTTGAACCTGACCTGGTTATGCTAGAAAAGGGCCTGTCAGAGGATCAGGTTTGTTGAGTGGGGCTTTATCCTAAGTGAATGCCATGTGATTGCAATTGAAAATGGAAGAAAATTATAGTAACAACATATGATCTCATTTTACAGGTCGATGACTTCTGTCAGCAGCTTACCGAAGAGGTAATTTACTCTATTATAATAATAATTAACTTATAGACTTTAAATTTAAGTTTTATGCATTTTTCAGAACTTTTTTGTACTTATGTTAACAAAATGTTTTTTTTATATATAACAGGCAGAAGCCCTGGTTTCAACATTTTTCCCTCAGAAGATTGCAGAGATGGAGATGTTGTTGAAGGTAGGTTATCTATAACACACCCCTACCTCTATTTCTGCCCAATCAAGCTATTATCTACAATGTTGCCTTATCATTTACTGTAACTGACAGCTAATATTTCCCCCTATGCATAGAACGCATTCATTGATCTTGGGACCAAGCCAAATTATTGATTATGTATTGGTAATTGTCAAAATGCATGGGTATCATTGGGGAAATCAACCACTTTCTCTCAAATCCTGAAAAAAATGACTTTAGAAATATGCTGATGACTTTTGCTTATTGTCAGACGTCACTCAGCCTTGATGACCTGGCATCTCTTAAGGCTCCGCTGGACATCCCGATACCAGACCCAGTTAAAGAGGAGGCCAAACGCAAGAAGAAGGAGGAGGTAGGTCTAGTAATCACCAGGTTTTATAGTTAGCTATTTTGGATATGGCGAAGGGGAATGGCAATGTAATGCCATTATACAGATTACATTGTATTAATATATATAACTAATGTGATTAATTGTTGAAGAGTTGCTGATGTATGTGTAACTACTAAAAATAATAACACCAAAGTCTGTTTACATGGCATTGAGTCTATGAGGCTGCCAGAACAGCTTCAGTCCTCCCTTTCAAAGAAGGGGTTGGGTAAACCAGTGCCTGGTTGCATAAACTGCATAGACTTTCTACATAAATTGTCTCAGTTGTTTATTTTTTCAAGGATTTGAGTGTTGCATAAAGCTACTTAAATGGCGCCCTTAGCCAAGGGTTTGTATTTAGTGCTTCACTGTCATTTCAGGCATAACACTGCAATAGATACTCAATATACTGCCTCCATTAACCAATGCTAGTCTCAGGGAACACTTTGGAGCATTTTAAAATAATGAACATTTAAAGCTCAAGTTGCTGTTAGGGCTAAAACCAAAGTGTTTTTATGCAGCAGAACAGGAAATGCACCCCATCTGTTTTTCAGTGTTTACAATACCCCTATTTACTCAGTAGTCTCAGTTATTTTACACACTGTCATATTGCCCTCAGGGTTTTTTCTACTGGCTTTCCAAGAAGCTTAGCTTGTAAAGTCACCAGTACGATGGGTGTTGTGATTGAATAGGAGATTAAAGAATCCCTGAGCACACATACAATCATAAGGCTATTGGGTTGCATTCAGGTGGCCTATGTAAGGAACAGAGGACTACTAGAACCTGTTGAAATGCCTTATGCGAAGGAAATAACCAGACCTTATGTAAAATCTCAAACACATTTCACACCTACAGTTAGGTGGCCTGGCAACAAACACTGGGGTACACTCACACTGTCTATGTCTAACAGATTAGTGGACAATGAAAAGGCCCTGACCTAATGCCTCATTTCCTTCTGCTGCAGAAGGAGGCCAAGGAAGGGAAGAAAGACAAGGACAGCGATAAAGAGGAAGAAGACGCAGGTGAATGAAGAGACACACTTTACCAAATAAAAAAGCTGTTGTCTACATTATGAAAAAATAGGGTTATTAATATCCCATGTGGTGGTTGTAACATGGGATTAACTTAAACAAGGGTGCTCCTGTTTATGTGACTCCCATGTGATTGGCCATTTCCTGCACAAGAAGACAGAGACCGTGGGGTGAAGATGGTGGGTTTAATCTCCGGGTGGAGAGATAGCACGTTTATAGGCCAAGAAGGGATTTCACAAAGTTTAAATTCACAAATCTCCAGATACAAATGTGTTAAAAGTCTTCATTTTGAAAAATGGGCAACTATGTAGTTAGGAGGGAAATCATTGACATCGAGAGATTATTGTTTCCTACCATTTCCCTAACCGTTACTCTTGAAAGCCTCCAACCGTGCTTCTTGGATTGGTTGCTAAGGTAACCAGGGTGCCAGTTAACCATCCTTTAACCTTTCTCCTTTTTTATTCTAATATACATATTCTCCCGTACACTGAAAAAGGCAAACCTCTCAGAAAGCACACCTAGGTTATGTTAGAAACCGTCCATAATACCCTCAATGTTGTTCTGGACGCATGGTTGTCGTGCCCATAATCACAGTGAAGGACTGCCTCCACCCCTGTATTCTCCAGGTCCTCCCTGTGGTCCCATCTGCTGCAATGAGCGTGTGGAGAGTCTGTTGAAGGAGGTCAAGCCTCAGATCCAGACACTGAAGGAGAAACTCAATGTGGTGAGTCACTTAGTTCCCTTGTCTCCTGACACTCTTGATGTGTCTCTACCGCTACCATTTGTAAATGGAAGTAAATTCCTATTGCAGGTGTAGGCTTGGTGGATGCATCATTTTCACATAGGGCATTACACTAGCTGAACAAGATAGGACCTCACATGCACACAAGAGGTACAAGTGGACTGGGACACGTTGTGTTTAGATACAACAAGCCACTTTTAAACACAAGTGTAAATATTCCAACTACCTATGGAAATGACTACAACAAAAGTAATTTCTTGCTCTTTTTAATCTAATAAACACCATTTATTTACATTGGGGTTTTAATATCAAGTATAACTGGGACCACTACAATTGATTGTCAAATATCTCTGATTATCTAGTAACTATAATGTTCTTTCCAAAGTTCAACAGATTAATTTTGCCTTTCTTTCTGGCAGGTGTCTATGTGGGTGCAGCTCCTAATTCCTAAAATTGAAGATGGCAACAACTTTGGAGTGGCTGTACAGGTTAATGTCTAGTCTGGGTTGTAGAGGATAGTGTCTGATTAAATCCATGTTAAAGGTAGCTGATTCAACAGCTCATTGTACAACCCTTTGTCCTTTTGACTGTATGTTTTTGTATATCCAACAGGAGAAAGTGTTTGAGCTGCTGACCAACACACGCACTAAGATTGAGGCTTTCCAAACTCAGATTTCAAAGTGAGAGGCTAGATGATTCATTATTTATGGCAGTTTTATTTGATAAATCATGAATCATGATGAATAATTATTTGTTGTTTGTCAGATACTACAGCGAGAGAGGTGATGCTGTGGCAAAGGCCTCCAAACAGTCCCATGTGGTCAGTATTCTGTTTTTCTTGTGTGTGTGTCTGTGTGTGTGTGTAAGCATTGTGACTTGATAAGAGTATTGCATGGCACTGGTTATTATTTGGATGAAAGCCTGTCTGTAGGAGTGTGTTCATGCATGTATTGCATGTATGTACTGTATGTACGTACTGTGTTTGTGTATTAATTTGCTGAATGTACTGTATATACTGTGTGTTTAGGCATGTACACTAAGTTTGGTCCCAAATTAGGGAGATATAATTATATTAAGTTATGCCTGTTTGTTTAGGGCACACTACTGAATGTATGTGTTATACGTGTAATTATGGGTAGGCACATACTGTATATATGTGCTATCTATGTTTTTGTATATATGTACTGGGATAATTACCTGTGTTTGTGCTTGTCCTGTAGGGAGACTACAGACAGTTGGTTCATGAGCTGGACCAGTACCAGTACTGTGAGCTTCGCCTTGTGGTCCTAGAAATCCGCAACACATATGTAAGACCCCTACTTCTGTTGTATACTATTCAGCCTATATATGATAATGTCGTTGTAAAGTTTGTGTTTTATATGTGTATACATGCATAAAATCTAAAAATATGTAGAAACATTACTGTCAGAACAAATACATTCTAAACACACACTAAACATACCATTTAAGTCCACCTGCGTACTGCATACACACACATTTTCTTGTTCATCGTGTATAAAATTTGCTATTTGGTAGATTGACTAGACTATGTCGTATGCATGCATTTCAAATCCTATAATCCATTTTTGTCTGTAAAATATTCCATTCATGGCTAAACAACCATTTAGAAGGGATAATGGCTAAATGGAATCCATTTCATCTTAATAGAGGGGTAATTAGTCTAATTGTTGCACCAGTGCTCTGATTGATTGACGCTCCATCTTCTGTTCATTAATCATTCTTTGTCTCCTTCCTCCTTCCTGTGTTTGATGCTGGTAATGAGCAGGGCGGTACAGGCCATGATGAAAGGAACTGTTTGACACAATATGACTCTGTTTTTACGCCTCTCTTTCTGTTTCTGTCTCTGCCATTCAACTATATTTCTCGCTCTCTGTATTTCTCTCCTTTTCTTTCTGTATATGTTTCGTTCTCTATTTCTCTCTGTCTAAATTCATCTTTCTCTGTATTTGTCTGTATTTTGTCTCTGTCTCTGTACCTCTCTCTCTCTCTCTGTCTCTCTCTCTCTCTGCAGGCTGTGCTGTTTGACATCATTAACAAGAACTATGACAAGATTAAGAAGCCAAGAGGAGACTGCAAGGCTCTTATTTACTGAGACTCCTGATACAGACACACTTACACCTAAGATACATTTAGTGTTGAATGACACTCGAGTAACAATCAAGTAACCTTATATTACAACATAACATTTTTGCCTGCTCTTTTGACTGTTAACATTTTTGTTCTGGTTACACAATAAAGCAGTATGATTGCCATAATATTGACTGCATGTGCTTTCTCTTCAAATGGGAGTTAAAAGAATTGGGTTTCTCAAACTATTAGTTGGGTTTGTTGGCAAATTAAGTCAACAAATCTGTGAATCACTTTTCCCACATTTTTGTCATACGAATTAAAGCAATCATGCAAAATCAGCTCTTTAGATCTAGTGTTCATACAAAAACTGATAAATAATGGTGAATATTCCACTGACACCAGAGATATATCATTTTGCAGGAAAGGAGTTAAATGTGAAAAAAATGGTTGACAATTACTTAGACCTTAGAGTCTTACTCAACTGAGATTGTTGTAATGTATTACTCAAGTCTGCACTTTAGCCCATGGGTTGAAGATTTGGCTCTGGGAGCGTTCTCATGGTACTCGTTCCCAAAATATATCAGCCAGTGATTCAGGGATCATCACTCCTCTCTCACCTACCAACAGCCTAAATGCTGTTAAAGGTGTTGGCTCTTAGTGATTGTCACATGACTTTTGTCTTTTTTTTTTTCAGTCTGTGATGAGACATCCTCCTGGCAGACAAAGGCATGTGTCTGTATATAATGAGTGTATTCTACTTTACAGCAGTGTTGTCAAAGGTATATGCACGTACACAGAGTATGCCAAGCTCAAATGCAACTTCTGCCATTGTCTTAAAAAAGACATGCTCTGTCAAGCTGGCTTTATACCATACATTTCAGTTGCATACTGTAGCATATGTTTTCCAGCCTCAGGGTCTGCTCAACCAAAACTCTTCTAATTCTCTAACAGATGCCCCAGAAGTTAAAGAAACTATGTCTATAGTATTTACAAGGCATATTCCATACCTCTGGGCATTGACATAATACCAGTGACGGGATCACAGTTTACATATAATACTTTTCCCAACACCTCCTCAGCCAACACTACCTTATGTCAACGTGATAGTCTGTACTAGTGCTGATAAGAAGCCCCTTTCTTGAAATCTGTGCTACTATTGTGATTGTTTGTCACTGTTTATATTGGTGAGCAATCCTACTCCTGGCAAACCCGGGCAGCCCCAGCTGGGTTTGAGTCTGTACCATCCCTGGTAAAGTCCTCGCCATGCCAGGTAACCCAGAGCTCCCCCTAGCTGCTGGGAGGGGAACTGCGGAAAGTGGGCGAGCAGACACAACAGCAGAAACATCCAAAGAGCCAGTAGAAACACACAAAGGAGGAAAATTACTCTCAAGGGGGCTCCCAGGGACCTATGCAGGGGCTTTACCTGGGCCAGGTAAGGTCCAAAAACAGACATTTCCTCAATGAGTAGGAGGCAACATAAGCAGAGGATGAGGATGTCCTCAGATACCTCATAGCCACGCCACACCATGCCTGTTTTGAGACAGGAGGCCTTAGTCTGGTCCTCATGGAGGAGCAGCAGGGGTTGTCCATCCTGGGCCACCGGTTCATAGCAGGTCCCCGCTGCATTCTCCAGCAGGTACAGGAGACGCCGACAGCCCCACCACAGAGCCCCCACAGCTGCTATCCGAGAGACGTGGCGGAGGGAGAGAAGGATGGAGCGACGGGCTGAGAAGGAGAAGAGGAAGATGAACGACCCACTGAGGATGAAGGTCCAGCCCCAAGATGACAGAAGGAACTTCCTGTGAGACAGATAAGCATTGTCTAAAGATGAGGTAATCTGCATTGTTGAAAGTACAAAAACACAATATAACATTGTACAGTCTTTATCTCCTGCTTGGTCAAACTGTTGCGTACTTGTACATGTTGCAGAGAGATTATGAGTTATATTTACAAAGGTACAGACAGACAGAGGTTGTATTATTGATAGAGCGATGGGTTCCGTGCCCAATCCTTTGAGCTATTTCACAAAGTTGAAACATTGCCAGATGATGAATGATTACAGACTTTTGGCAAAGACTTTTGGCAATGTACGGCCAAAGATGAAAGACTTTTTACCCCCCAAGTACTGCCTCGATAACCTATCCAAAAATATGAACATTTTTAACTTAAAATTAATTTTTAACAAAGTCTTAGGAGCAAATACTTGGTTGAGGAGTAAACATGTATCAACCTACTCCCATCACTTCAGACAGGCAGGGCCGGGTCTCTCTCTCAGTGATTCACCTTCTGCACAGTAAAACCACATTTTGATTAGAATTGTGACTGAAAGACATGATCAACTTTAAACTAAACTTTTTTCCTATTATCCTAGAAATCCCTCATCTGAGCATAAGTTCTGATGAAGGCCGACTAGGCCGAAATGTTAGCGTGCTTTGTTTGATGGCCAAAATAAATTGGTGAAACTGAGGCACTGTCCTTGTCCTTTTTCTCAAAGGCGTTCTCTTTGGACGTGGTTTTTGAAGTATATGTGTTTGGGTTTAGCAGCACAGTAAGAGCTTCTTTCTGGGAAGGAGCATCCAACTCCTCCACTGAAATACTAAGTCAATCAGTGCAGCTAGAAAAAATGTTCATAATGCTCATGTGATTTACATATCCTGCTGAAAACATGCACGCACGCACACATGCACGCACGCACGCACGCACGCACATGCACTCTCATTTGGTGTTCTCTGTTTTTTTACTTCATTTGAATGTTTATGTAGTCCTTTATGTGCTGGGTAGGTTTTATGATCTGAGACTCATTTAAAAGCCATTTGTTTAGTTAAGTTTAGCTTAGTCTCAACCGTGCATGAGTCAATAGGTAAGTCAGTCAGTTTTTCCTCACTGCCTAAATAGTAACAATTATAAATATGAGATTTTCCTGATACACCAACACACTTCTTTTTTTAATCTCACCTGTAGAGGTAGTGGTTCCTGTTAGAGAAGATACTGTACTTAGACACCCAGAAACTCAGCACAGGTCCAAACAGAACCAAACCAGATAGTGCCAGGTGGAAATGATGCCTGACTAGACTGCACCCTAGAATTCTGGCCAGCAGGTTTGTTATAAATACCAGAGCACCGTTCAGTAGCCTGACAATGAACCTTGCAGGAAGTGCCAGATCTGCTGCCATTTTGTGTAATTTCTCCAAGTTGATCTCTGACATCAAGCTGTTTGTTGAGGTTTCAGTTTTTATATCCATTTTTGCCTGTTGTGGTTGTTGGTGATTTTTGTTAATATTTTTCTTGATCCCTATTCTTCCGTTATAGTTTTGAGTCCTCCTGTTCCTGCTCTTCTCCTCTACTCTCCCCTCTTCTTATTTCATATTCTTCTCTGCTCATGTCAGACCGGTGAGGTCCCAATTCGAGTCCTGTATTGGAGCCTGCTCTTACTGTTTGGTCTGTGTAGTGTTGAAGGCACTTGCTGCTCTGGGAATCCTTTACCAGAGCACATGGTTTATAAAAATACTACAACTCTCCCCTTCACCCTGGAAACCCCTCCCCTCCACCAGCCAGACTGGAAGCTCGGACACAGAAATGACTGCTGTGACATGTTATGTAACAGTATTCCAAAAACATTGTAATCCAATACTAACTCTGTATGGTGGGAGTGAAACATACACAACTTCTGTTCCTGGTGGCCTAAATAATATCTGCTACAATCTCATTGATTTTGGTGCAGTGCAAAATTGTTCATTCATCAGCATTTGGATCAGAAGCAATATGCGTTGACCTACTATCATAACTAACTCTAACTCTAACTCTCATATCATACCGGCTCCTTATTTGGCTATGATCAACTTTTCTGTTTGGTTCTCTTTTGGTCTCTATATTCTTGGAGTCAGCTGTTGATGCCAAAACTAATTTAACTGTTGCCAATCTGCATTTGGCACCAGGAACAGCTGTCTTTCTCACAGTACATTTAGTCTCCTTTTTAAAGCCCCAGTCCTTAGTCTGACCCCTATTAATTTCCAGCACCATTCAGTAAATTTAGCAAACGGAGTAAATTGAGTCTTGTGTTCTCATGCTCTTTAATCATACTGGTACTCTATTCTTGACCCTCAAGGTCCAGCCCCACTACCACCGTTTTACTCCTTATCTATAGTTGAAGAAGAAGTAAAAGACTGAGTGTGTGGTAGCATATGAATTGTTGATATATTGATAACTGTATCCTGTCACTTTATTTTCCTAATTGAGATGCAAAATCCCACGTGGCTTAATGAGACAGACTTGTGTCTTCCCCAGAGAGTTAGCTCCCATTCTTCATCTGGTTTATTTGTTTACCGATTCCTTCCTCTCTCCAAGGACACTTGCATCACCACAGATCCAGAGCACTATAAATTTAAACTACAGTCATGCTGATAATGTATCTGTTGGTATCAGGATACTAAAAGAACACTTTTATTTTAGGCGGGAAAGTAAGTGATATAAATAAGGAGTAAGCCCTTGTTTGGGTGTGTAAAGGAAACCAGGCATATGGGCACCAGAGAATCTAGGTCTAATTTTAGACCGCTGCATTCTTGTCATTACAATGCCCACAGGGCAGATTTGCTATGGCCCCTCCAACAACTAATTGTCTGTCAGTTGTTAGTAACACTGCTACTGATAATCTTCTATCCAGCAACAGGGAACATAAAAGCATGAAAACAACAGGGTGACACGGGGACATTAATACCAAAATGTATATACAGTATGAACTAATTAAGCTTTAAAATGCTACTTTGGGGACCTTGCAAACTGTCCCTTATCTGCAGTTCAGCCTAAGAAATTATACATAACATTGTTTTGTGGCCTTGTTAAGGCTTTAGCCTGTTTTTATCCTGATGAGACAAACTTAACGATCAATCTATCAATCAATCGGAAAACAGATAATATCATTTTAAAAGCAACTTCTGCCATCTTGTATTTCTCTGAGTTTAGTTTGTACTGACAGTTTAATATTGTTTAAAAGTATTCGACCTGACAGGTCTTTTCTACTAGTACCAACACGTTCTGGCATTGTTATGGTGCAATAATGTTTTTATGCTGGTGCAATACTTTTGTTATGAGCCTTGGAGATTGTTAATTTTTCAATACCCGTCTACAATATTCATACATATTTGCATCACTTGGCTTATGTTCATTATATTTTTCATATTTCTTTATTTTCCATGAATAGAATTTGGCACAGCCTCTGGCACTAGTAACTATGATGCACATTGCACATTTTCCGACTTCAATCTTGTTTTCCTCTACACTGGACTGATGATGTACATTGGCTCACATGTCCTTCTTTGTCCTAATGTCCCAATGATCCCAGCGTGTTGTAATGTATTCCAATGTGTTGTATCGTTTATTGTATTTCGCTTATTTTGTCTACTGTTTTTCATGCCCAATTCTCTGCTGCTGTGATAACGTAATTTCCCTAAGGGGATACATTTCCATCTCATCTCGTCTCATCATCTTCACTAGACATCAACATCTAGACATCAGCACTAGCCTCCATCAGCAGCGGTCACAAGCAGTGTTACATTTTGCCAATTCCTGGCAAGTCTCTCAATCCCAGTTACTGTTATATTACAGATAACCAACCAATGTTAAATATATTCAATTAAAAAATAATAATTTACCTGCAAGCAAATTCAACATGCTGATAAAAGGTATCCTTTACTACACTGACTAGTTAGTTTCATGCCCTGATTTGTTCATGCAGATGCAGCAAAAAAATCCATGGTGTTACATTTGAATAAAGTTTTTATTGTTATTGTATAACAATGGTCTGAGAGTGTAACGTGGGCATTGATTATAAACACACCATCACATACACACATCAATGTGTATGCATGTATCCATACATTTCCCATCCCTTCACCAAGTCTTGACCTCAACAAATCAAATCTGGTGAACAGAACATAATGTTTATGTCGAACAACAAATAAAACACTTTTTGTTTTTTGTTTTTTTCTGTTAACGCAAGGTATGTGTTCACTAAGTCGGAGTGCTGACCTGGGATCACTAATAATGTTCCCTTACACCATGCCAGTTATGATAATAGGAAAGTCAATACTGATCCCAAATCCTAGCACTTCTTCAGGAATACGCTCCCTGGACACGTTTACCAATAAAATATTTTACATTATTTATACAGAATTATTGTCATAATCTCCGACGTTTCTCCCTGCAATATCTAACATTGATTTAACTTATTACTAACTTTAATCAGGTGAGACGGCTTTTTTTCCTCTCAAAGCACCATAAGAACTGTCTGCAAGTATGAAATCTCATTTAATAGCTCATTAAGCAAGTGCTTAGCGTTTTGAGCTCGAGTACATTTTGCATGAAGGGCTTTAGGCCAAATCCGACATCTTTGGCCTATTTCTTACATACATGAGGTGAATTGGGAAAAAAAAAAAAAGTCAAACAGGACATCTTAGGTGATCTCACCGAATGTGCGCCCTAGTCTGCAGTTCTCACAATACAAGGTTATAACACCTTCTGGATTAACACGTCACAACCACGCTATAATTATAATTATTAATATCCAGCACTGAAGATATTAAAGTCTCTCTCACGCTTTGTGAGCTTTTGTTTGTCTTCCTCCGTTAAGGCCAGCCTCTTCCTGTCGGTGGTGATGTCACTTTCTCTGACATCAGTTCATTAGCCTGTCCTCTTGTTCGCCCGTCGTGGTTCTCTAGTCGTCAGTCTTTCTCCCTCTCTCTCTCCTCCTCTAGAGGATGGGTTTGTCTGTGCTCCCACATGCGCACCGCCCCGTCCCACTGCAGACACGCCAGGGGAGATAGATGGAAGAATTAGAGAGAGAGAGAGACAGGAGGGAGGAAGAGAGTGAGATGTTAAAATGGGACAAAAGTGCTTTGAACTAATTGTTGTTGTTTTTTTTTTCTTCCTTTTTGATGTTCATATGCTTTGCTAATGGCCCAAGCTTTGGGTATGTTCCTGCTGTCTCTTATATAAAGTACTTTGCAACTTGGCTTTTGACAAGTGCTTTATAGATTAAATGGATCATATATGATTATGAGCCTTTACTCTGACTGTAGGAACTCACAGAGCTGCTGACAATGTTGTCCTGGTAGGGGTGCCAACTGACGTCCCTCACACATGCGTCATGGCCCGACAGTCTGGCTACCACGCCGCCCGTTAGCACATCATAAACTAGACAGAAAGACATGCAGGCGAGCACACACACACACACACACACACACACACACACACACAGACACACGCGCACACACACACCAACAAGTTTAGCTACTTTGTCTTCCATTTTGGCAAGACTGCATATCAATTCAGAACTGTCTGTTAGAGTTTCCGTCTCTCTCTGAAACACACACACAGACACACATACAGTATATATCCAGGCACATATATCATGTTTCTTTCCTCATACACATCAGAATCAGAATCAGAAATATGTCATTTCATTGGCCAAAAACAACAGGTGCACATTGAATTTGACCTAGTTCATTAGTGTGGACACATTACAAGACAATTACACAACACAGGGTTGACATACGAGGTGCAGAACAAACATGGGCTCACAGATGTCATATAGTGTACTGTATGACAGTAGGCTAACCATTAACACAACGTATGTTGAATACTAAAGAAATGTTGCAGTGTGGCTGCTTTGTAACCGTTGGTAACAGTAGTGAGGGAGAGTGGAGTGGACCAGTGTACCGTGGGGTCAAAATCCTGAGTCGGTTCAACAACACAGGACCAAGTTAGAGAGGAGAATGTCAGGAGGGCGTTGGCATACATACAAT
>OMKK01066600.1:0-10090 GCA_900302305.1 Polymixia japonica
TTCATTTCCAAGGACGAGGAAGGGAATGCATTTTTAAGTTCCGTGATTTTTGCCCGTCAGCATTCTGCCTCTTGATTTCCGTTAACTCTGCGGGAGTTTGTCAGAGCTGCAGAGCTCTCGCCCGGTTCACGCCAGGACAGAGAGCCTCATTTAGAAAAGATTCCACTCAGAAACCATTCCAAGCAAAAGTCAAGGGTTCATAAATAATTGATCTTGATTCCAAAATCAGCGGGTTATAATGGTCTCGAAGGCTTTCATTAACTCACGTCATTATCCGAGGTATGAGCACGGATATCACTTTGTCGTTTTTGTTTTCATACTCTTCTGCAGCGTTGTGTAATAGAATCGAGGATTATGTCAGAGACATCGTTTTAATAAATGATCTTCTATAATAGGCTTCTGCACACAAACTGCGTCTGAGTCCATGTAGGTAGAAGATGGTCAGACCTCCTGTTTTTCCTGCAGTGTTCTGTCAATCTGAGCTCCCTCATCCTCTCCTGTGTAGTGACGGCCTGTTAGCTGTCAGCACTGAGGTTATAAGGACAAAGGAAATCAATGCAACAGCCCCTAGGCAAGCAGACAGTAATGACCCTGTCAAACACACTTAGACACACACACACACACACACACACACACACCAAAGGGACATTGAAAGATACAATCTGAAATGTACTACTCCAAATAAATGCATTTGTCAGAATAAATGTAAGTTGTATTTGTGGAGAGCTTTACTTATAAATAGACTTTTGTTTTCTTTTTGGAACTTTGTTAACCCGTCATAACTCGGTGTTACTTGAGTTTTTGCAAACATTGCTATAATATATACCCACTATATACACATTACTAGTATAGAAACTTCAGACAATGAATTTCAGAGGGGAAATACTTGAGGGCTCACCTCACTGCAATTACCCAAAGGGCTCTCAAACCAAACTTCTCACCTTTGAGAGGATGATTCACACTTTTGAATCCTGTGACGAGGTGACAGAAGCATAGGCCAGGATCTCCTCGGGGGCAGAGGGAGCTCAACAATACAGCCTGGTGGTACAGCCTCTTTATTTACTACTACTGTCTGTATGTGTTGCTGAGCTGTTGCTGTTCTGACATAGTATCTGTCAAAGAAACCACTAACAACCCCTGAGAAGGTACACAAAGTGCTCTTACTGCAGTAAATAATGTATTTATTTATACTTCTGTCTGTCTGAAAACAAGCGTGGCAATAGTTATGATGGACTAGTTAGTGAATAGTCAGTGCTCCGTCATGCAGGTTGTGGTCGGTACAGCCTCAGTCTGTCCACTGTAGTCCGGGTTCGAGGTGTGTTTTTCCCCCACTGGCACCAGCTGCATGATGGGTAACATCAGTCGTCGGTTGGTTCTCCGGTCTTTGCCTTTGATTAAGTTCAGACACCACACCAGCAACATAAAAAACCAACAAACACTCAGGCAATCAATACGGGTAAATTAGCAATGTTCTGAGCTGAATGAATCGATTGGAGAAGGAGAGATGGAGGAGGAGAGATGGAGGAGGAGAGGGATCGGACTGAGCTGTGGGCTGAATGCTTTAGCAGAGCGAGTCAAGAATAAACTGCTGTCAGGGATACTGGTCAAGCCCAACTAATGGCCTTCTTATTGCATTTGAACAATTGCCGCCAAGGCATAAGTAGCTTCAGTAGAGGTGCTACACATACATATACACTCAGACACACAGTGCACACGTGGTTTTCTGTCTTAAGTGCGTTGGTCTTATGTTTCTGTGTGGTAAGAAGCTGTCGGTGGTGTTGCGTCATAACCACCGTGCTTGTGATGGGAAATGAAGGCTGTTGTCTTCCCCGCATCCCATCTCCAGAGCTCTGCCTCTTCCAGTCATGCTAACACCTGCTACCATGCTAGCACTGGCTACATGTGAAAGACACCACGGAATGAGCAGGGGGTTTGGTCACAAAGCGCTCACACACACACACACACACACACACACACACACACACACAGGTGTTTGAAATCTCATTGTTGGCTCCCGTGGCTGGACAGTAACTATCTCACCTGTTGTAACACCAGACTCAGAGCTACGTTAGCAGTTCTATCTGTACTTAATTAGATCGTTTTGTGTGTTGTCACGGTAACGGCTCGCTAGTGACATGTTCAGACCTTCTTGTTCACTTTAGTTGTGCCTTTGATAAAGGTCGTCTATAGCGACTTGTTCTGAAGCTTCCAGAGCTAATAATTAGTGTTATCAATTGAGTCGTCATAAACGGATAATCAAAATGATCGATATGTAGCTTAAGTTAAACAGAAAACGTACTGCCATAGCAGGTTATTACAAAAAGGACTTATGCATTAAAGCAGAATTGCCTGAGTGCTTTAATGCATAAGTATTGTAGCCTATATTGTATTACCGTCAAAGACCATGCAGTTACCGACCTTTTCCTCTACTTGTCTCTATCTTATATGCAGATATGTAAGAAAATACAGACTACCTTGTGTTGGTTTCAGGGTGAAGCTGGTACCACAGGGACCTGGCTCGTACGTCTGTGCACTCAGCTCACAGGACTAACTTGCCACGTCTGTCAGAGTTGTTTTAAGGTCCAGTGAATTTCTTTGAAAGAGGAAGTAAATGAGCGGTGTAAATGTTGTCTTTGGGTCTCGACCTCCGCAGCCCCCTGCTGTCACTCTCCCCTGGAGCCACACCCACCACCTGGACACTCAGCTGGGGGGGGTGTGTGTGTGTGTGTGTGTGTGTGTGTGTGTGTGTGTGCGCGCTGTACTGGATGTGTTTAACCTGCAAGGGTAACTGGCTGAGAGGTGTAAGTGTCCTCTCTCGCTTTGTACACCTCTGTCCACTGGAGCAAACTTGTGTTTGGTTTGTTTCTTATTTTCAGGGTTGAGACTCGGTATATTCAATCCAACTGACCTTTCTTTCTACCCTAAAGTAATGTTAAATTGTTAATTGATTAATTAAAGTGCACTTTAATTGTGTTTGTATGAAATGTTCCTCAGTTTTGTTGTTTAATTCTGCATTCCTAGGAAGCTCCGGTGGCATCTGTGAGAAGAGTAAGCTGTACTCTGACGGGAAGAGGAAGTCTCTGAACACGGGGATCATCACTGTGCAGAACTACGCCTCCCATGTTCCCCCCAAGGTCTCACACATCACCTTCGCCCACGAGGTCGGCCACAACTTCGGCTCTCCTGTAAGTACCGTGGCCTCGATCCCGGGCTCGTCTCACACCACGTTGTTAAGGCCAAACGGTTCTCTTTCAGTTTCAAGCTCTTATCTGTCTCTGCCGTCTTTCTTCACCTACTGTTTGTTCCAGCATGACTCGGGGGTCGACTGCACCCCTGGAGAGTCTAAGATGCAGGACAAAAAGGAGCGGGGCAATTACATCATGTACGCCAGAGCCACATCAGGAGACAAGTTCAACAATAACAAGTTCTCTAGCTGCAGTATCCGTAACATCAGCCAAGTGCTGGAGAAGAAGAGAGGAAGCTGCTTTGTTGGTAAATGTTTTCTTGGTGTGTGTGTGGGGGGGGGTCAATATGAGTCATTGCTCCATTGTTTGTCTGTGTGTGTGTGTGTGTGTGTGTGTGTGTGTGTGTGCGCGCGCAAGCATGTGTATTGGGGGCAATAGAGAGAGGAAGAGAGGGAGGATTTGAGTCATCGCTCCATTGTGTGTGTGTGTGTGTGTGCAGAGTCTGGCCAGCCTATCTGTGGTAACGGACTGGTGGAGGCCGGGGAACAGTGCGACTGTGGTTACAGCGATCAGTGTAAAGACAGCTGTTGCTATGACGCCAATCAGCCAGACAGCGATAAGTGCAAACTCAAGCCCGGCAGCATCTGCAGGTCAGTAGTCACCGGCATCGTCTCGCCGTTCATTTATTGAACATGAAACTTCAGTGTAATCATTTTTTATTTACGTTGACGTGACCGATGGCGTGACGTCTGCACGTGGTTTCTCCACAGTCCCAGTCAGGGTCCCTGCTGCACACCAGAGTGCACCTACAAGCGCTCCGACCAGAAGTGCAGGCTGGAGTCAGAGTGTGCCCACGAGGGCACGTGTAACGGGTTGACTGCCCTGTGTCCTGCTTCAGAGCCCAAAGCCAACTACACCACCTGTCATAGAGACACACAAGTCTGCCTCAACGGGGTGCGTTGGTATCAGACGCTTTCTTGCTGTTTAATCGTCTCTGTTGTACATTTCGTTTGAGTGTGTGTTTAAAGTCGAAGCATTTGAACAGCTGTAGACTTTAGACTTTGCGTGTGTCTGACTCCCAGTGCTCTCTCTTCCTTTTACCAGGGCTGCTCAGGGTCTATCTGTGCCAAGTATGGTCTGGAGGTGTGTACCTGTGCCATCCAAGATGGCAAAGATGAGGCAGCTGAGCTGTGCCACGTCTGCTGCATGGAGAAAAGTGAGTGGCCTCTCCACAACGCAAAACATCTGACCTGCTAACCTGCTAACCTGTTAACCTGCACAGAATAGCAGCAACTGACAACACCATCAGTACACAGACACTGTAGGCTGGGATAAGGAGCACAGGGGGTGAAACATACATTTAATCAGCAGGATAATCGGGGGATTCAACCTACTTGCTGACTAAGCAGTTCAGAAACCCAATTATATCAATAATCAAAGCAGGACTTATAGTAAATGCTAGTTTAGAAACCATACATTGTTGGCAAACGGCAGACTCAACTATGTCCTTTAAAAGGAATCGTCCCAGTGACTGAGGAAGGTGTGTGACCTAGTTCTACCACCTTCTCTATACCACAACATGTTATTAAAGCACTCACCTGTGTTTTAAGGTGGAGGTCTGGGCTCCAGTCAGCGTGCAGCGTGTCTCTTCATCCAGCCTTACAGGCAGCTTGTTCTTAGTGTGTCTGAAGCTGCCGTTATGACACCCTGAGTAGCGCAGCACCCAACGTCCCCGGGCTGCTACACGACACCCGGCTTGTGTTATTTGAAAGGTTTCGCCAGTAATTACATACAGTACATACATACTACAAATAATAGTTACAAGTATGAGGCTGGAACATGTCAAGAATGATGTAAGATGAGGCAGGAAGTGTTTAATATTGCGTGCACTGATGCAGTTGTTTGCTGATGTTTTGACAGCCATGTCATGTCTTTCATCCATCTGTGGTGCGCTGTGACTTCTTTAGCTCCCTCTCTGTGGCTACGTACGGTAAAGCTTCCTCTCTAAAGCAGCGCTGTGTTATTGTCAACATCACATAACCAGAAGTCCCTTCCTCTCACCCACAGTGAAACCCAACACCTGCAGCAGCACCGGTTCTGACAAATGGGCCCATTTCTTCAATAAGAACATCACGCTGCAGCCTGGTTCGCCCTGCAACGACTTCAAGGGCTACTGCGATGTCTTCATGAAGTGTCGTCTAGTAGACGCTGACGGACCTCTGGCCAGGCTAAAGAAAGCCATTTTCAACGCAGAACTCTATGAGAATATTGCTGAATGGATTGTGGTGAGTTCCCCGGTATAGGAAAGATTCTGTCTGATGGGAGTCAACACCAAGCATCTGTCAACACAACCACTCGCCTGTAGAAACATCACTCTCAAACGTATTACTGCAGTAAGTGTTTTTGAAATAGTCACAGGACCAGACACCCTCTAATATAGACGTGTGTTTTACAGGCTCACTGGTGGGCAGTGCTGTTGATGGGCATAGCGCTCATCATGCTGATGGCCGGGTTCATCAAGATCTGCAGCGTTCACACACCCAGCAGCAACCCCAAGCTGCCCCCGCCCAAACCCCTGCCAGGTACAGCACACGTATACAGTACTAACCTACAGAAAACGCCTGGCCCTTCAGGAGTATGTTAGTGAGGTTCAGAACGAAGGCCTAAAGCTCTATCTGTATCACTGTTTGATTCCCCTCAAGCCTGACTGGTGTTATATATTTGAAAACCTTGGCAAATCTCTCTATTTACTGTGTAGTGTTTGGGACATTGCAGTAAAACTCATTCAGGCAGATTGTAATTGCTATACACAGAGACTTCCTACTGAAAGTGAGCTGACATTCTCTGTTGGAGCGCTTAACTCTTGTTATCGCAACACTATGTCTAATCTTTGCCAGTAATTGTAGCTCATAATAGTTCATTATGGCTGCCCAGCTCACTTTTGGTTCGTCTCTTGATAGCTTGATAAGAACTGTGTGTATTCTAAGGCTGCATTGGGGATCCTCATGTATAAGATACCTTTACTGTGTAATTCCTGTCCTCGTCTAATCATTTGCTGCATGCACCTTTCTGAGGGCCAAGATGAACTTCTTAAGAAAAGAAATCATAATAATTTGCGTGAAATGACATTTATTTTGACACTGGTTCAGGTTTGTAAAGTCCCCGTCGTGTTCGTAGTCTTACTGACATATCCGCGTCCTTCCAGGTACGTTGAAGAGGAGGAGAGCCCAGCAGGCCCAGGCCCAGGCCCAGGCCCAGCGCCACCACCGCCAGCCTCGAGAGAACTATCAGATGGGTCAGATGAGACGCTGAGACCTCGCTCCTTTTCTTTGCCTTGGTTCTCTCTCGTGCCTACAATGGAAGCACTTCTCTCCAAAGAGTTACTTTTACCACCTATTGTAGAACTCTAAAAACTGGCAACAGAACTGCTTTAACTGGACAAAGCCCACCGTTTCCAGAGCCTAACAAACTCACCCAGCACCTCTGCTCTGAGAGCCAGATTAGCAGGGGTTTACACAGCTTTGACAGAATAAATAAGATAACAATGTTATCACGGAGGGACGGGAGGAGAAAATCACTTATTTCTGTTATGTGGTCTTTATATTTTTCAACTGAAAGCTTTTCTTGATGCAGGGGTGTTGAACGCAGGAGAGAGAGGAGCATCACAGCGGTAGACTCCTCTTCTCTCCTCCATTTACACTTCCTGTTCTTCCTCCCGGAGGTGCTGCCTCCTTCAGCACCATAACAGGACTGCAAGTCACATTTTTGCTGCCAATCAAAACCAGACATTGTATCGGAAGAAAACTATTTTGCCAATGTAATTAGATTGTTTTAAATCAAAACGAGATGAAAAAAAACATAAGCTTTTATTTCTAAAGCATACATGTCCTTTCTGCGTGCAATTGTACAGATATTGCAGTATAGTTTTATTTTCTGTTTCATACGATATTGACTTTCTGCTGTCTGATGAAGATTATTTACTGTTTTAATTCACTTTCTCAGGATTAATAAAACAAAATGGTAAACATGAGTATGGAGTGGAGCTGAAAGGCTGAGTACCTCCCACTCCCCTGTAGAGAGATACCGCTGCTCAGTACTGCTGTTTACTAGCTGCCATGAGATGTACAGCTCTGATTATCTCAACAATGATACAATGTAGCAACAGCTAAGTAAGATGAAAGAGTCAGCTGGTGTTTGAGGGCTGTGGAGGGATGATTGTGTGTCGGGATGCGTCTATGTTCTGGTGTGATATGATTTCACAGGTAGGTGTTATGCAGCACAGTTTACAAGTTTAAAGTTGGGGCTCAGATGAATGGTAAGATAATAACTTCTTTCTTTTTTCAACTTGATTGTATCACAACTTCATTGTATTACTGCTATTGTTCCTGATTCATTGCTTTGAAACTGATTTGTGACATATTTGTAAAACAACCACTTCACACCATAGATGTGCGGGTGTCTTCATTCCCAGCGAGAGACTAGTGATATTCTGGAGACTGAATGGGAGCATCTTCATTGCTGTAGTGTAGAGGAGCTGTTCAGTGTTGATGCATCAAACCCGTGGAGGTTGAGGCTGTTGACCAGAGTCTGGGTACGTACTGCAAGCAGGCCCCAGCATCACAGTCTGATAGTCCTGCTCATACTCTGATGTCTTGTGTTGTGTCCCTTTGAATATCAGCCACTTAGCGCTGTTCCTAAAGACATTCAAGATTTGTTACAAACCACTCTAAGCCAGTTAGAGGAATCTTCTATGTCTTGGCCTTGCAGTATGAATGCAATGACCAGTGGTTTGCCAGATGAAGAGCCTGGCTGGCTTTAATGTGATCATGGCTTTTACTATTTTTGCTTTTAATTGCAGTTCAGATTATTTGTATATGTTGAGGAATCGTATTGACTGATGAAAACTAGACATGTTAATTTTATTGTGGCTTCATTGTGAATATACAGCTGAGTGTTCATTGAAATTTAACAGGGCAAGCAATCAACTATCACTTTGAGTCCGTCATCCATCTCTGTCCTGTCCTTCCTCTTCCTGATCTTAACTCTTTGTGATTTTCTTCCCCGTTAGAGACCTCATGTTATTCCTCCCTGGTTTGTGTAATGATATTAAAAATGTGCCTACATTGAGCAGGGTGTGGCTGAAGTCAATGTATTGTAGTCACTGATCTTTACCAAGGACAAACCCACAAGCGCGTAAGTGTTTATCTGAAACTGTCGTCCGTCTGGGCTGCTGAAGTTTAGGGACACCAGAGTAAACAAAGTGATTCAGATTAACTTCCTGCTCTTGTGACCTTTAGTGGGATGATTTATAGGTAAACATCACAGACATTTGGGTAAAAATGCAGAATCCTTTGCTTCCCTGAGTTGCATTTCTGGAAATATAGAGAAATGTGTTTAGTTTCTTAAAGATTATTTGGGAAAGTATAAAAAAGAGCACAGCCAGAATGAATAAATTATTTTTGCTAATCCTTGGAAATAGTTGTATCCAGTATAGCTGCTTTTTTGCTTGTGTTTATTGCGAGGAATGAGGGGAACGCCTCACTATCCATCAGGTAGATTCTATGCAGAGAACCAGAGAATAAATACGCCTCAGAGAAATGCCTTCATTGTTTTGTCCCATATAAGTACATGGAAGTTCTGTTGTGTTTTAGTGATAAACTAGCTATCATATCCATGTACAGCAAAGCTTCTTAAAAGAAAAGATATTATCCTCTTTTGGTTCTAAAATGTTCCTTTATTGGTCTGTTTGGTGCTAATGGTTAGGTTTTTCTTTCTGGGTGGGAATATAAAGAATGTTTGTATGGTGTTGGGCAGATTGGACAGGTTAGGTTTAGTGTGAACTGCTTGGCTAAATCATCCTTATCTTTGCGTTAGCATGGTGTGATCAGGGCGATAGATCGGTGTTCAGCGAGTCCTCTGGGAGTTGAATGTCTTTGTTTCACATTTCTTGCTATAAGTTCTTGAAAAAAATGTGCACTGAAGTACAAGTGATGTAAACAGAGAGAATCCAAAATGGAAACGTTCAATACTACTGTCTGATTTTAATGTCTGCTGTGTTTTATACAGTCTCTTAAATGGTATTTTATTTTTATTTACTTTTTTCTGTTGGTTCTATTTCCCATTCTGCTCACTTTGAAAAATTTTACTAAAATTGCAAACGTATTGTGCAAATATGTAATTTCTTTAAAGTACTTGAAATGCATTAATAAAAATAGACTTGATCAAAATGTCTCTGTTTACATTGTTAATACACAACTGATTGATCTTCTGGCTGCTGCACTATGACACAATGATGAATGGATTATTACCACTGTTGTCTTGAACACACAAGGTGGAGACACAACTAATGCACACAAATAAAACCCCTAGTTATGCTCCTTTCTGAATTACTGCCTGCTTTCTGAATGTATAACTTGCTAACTGCTCTGAACTTTTAAATTCAAAGCCCTTTTTTAGCATGCTGCCTGCTTTCTGTTCACACTGCTTTCTGTTCACACTGCTTTCTGTTCACACTGCTTTCTGTTCACACTGCTTTCTGTTCACACTGCTTTCTGATCACACTGCTTTCTGTTCACACTGCTTTCTGTTCACACTGCTTTCTGTTCACACTGCTTTCTGTTCACACTGCTTTCTGATCACACTGCTTTCTGTTCACACTGCTTTCTGTTCACACTGCTTTCTGTTCACACTGCTTTCTGATCACACTGCTTTCTGTTCACACTGCTTTCTGTTCACACTGCTTTCTGTTCACATTGCTTTCTGATCACACTGCTTTCTGTTCACACTGCTTTCTGTTCACACTGCTTTCTGTTCACACTGCTTTCTGTTCACACTGCTTGCTCTTAAACTTACTACCTGATTTTTAATCAGATTTTTCTTTCATTTTTGTTTGTTTTCATTCTTTC
>OMKK01066601.1:0-15520 GCA_900302305.1 Polymixia japonica
CATATTAAACACAGCCCGCTGCCACCACTGTTGCCGTGTGTGTGTGTGTGTGTGTGTGTGTGTGTGTGTGTGTGTGTGTGAGAGAGAGAGAGAAAGAGAGAGAAAGATATGTGCCTCTGTGCTTATTAGTTTGTGCCAGTATGTCCCTGTGTGTGTCCGTTTGTCTTTGTGTGTGTGTGTGTGTGTGTGTATATCTGAGAGAGAGAGAGAGAGACTGAAAGAGAGTAAGAGGGAGACAGAAAACGTATTTACAGAGTGCCTCTGTGTTTGCTTGTAGTTATTTCTGCCTGTGTTTGTGTATTTTTTAGTGAACCCACTTTCTCTACATCTTTCTCCCCCACTTTGTTGTCTGGTCCCTCTATCTGGCTAACATTGCCGTTTCATGTTGTCGCGCTGTTTCCATGGCCCCGTTGTAATAGAAAAATCTATTTCTTTGAAGCATTTACATGACAAAAGGCAACTCCAGTCGCTGTAGTGTGGGTTTTAAGTCTGGGACTGTTGCCAGAAAACAAGTTCATTTGAGGTAGTCGTCAATAGGAGCACTAGTTAAAAAACTAGCTTGTCTATCATTTGGGCATTGATTGACACTTACTTTAATAAATGTTTTAAGTACATTTACATCAAATGAAACAACTTCAAACATTGCTTCATGAGGTGATTCTTATAAATGAATAGGGAGGGGATAAGGAGTGTGAAAAAATAATCAATGAAACACTGTTTAAATTAATGTTAATAGTTGAATTGGACACTCTCCTCCAGCGGGGAAGTTCTTTGGCAGGATGTATTACATCTTTTACCTGGAATAAGTTCTGTCTTCTTTGTACAATGGAATCAATGTCATAAATCCCAGATGCTCGCTAACCAGGCAGGCTCATTAAACCCTAAAAGGATTTTGAAAAGAAAGTTGGCGCTGGTCCTGAGACCTTTCCGATATGCCTTAGAAGTTTTTGGCCTATTAGAGCCGGTTCTTTTTGCTCTCAGCTGGATGAAAACAAATGTAGTCATTGACAATAATGTTGTAACTCTGCTGCGACATAATGTAGCTGTTTCCATCTATTAATGTAATCATTCTGATCATTAAATTGGTTCTAACGACGTTCACAGCTTTAGCACTGTTGTATCTGGGCTTTGAACTGTATAGGAGTCATATGCTTAAAAAACAAAACACAGTCTCAGTAACAGTCTCATTAATCATGCGAATACAATGTTAAATAAAGTTCAGCAATGTTAACAATACCTTAACCAATACATTTAAATGAAGTACTCAGAGTGGAATAACTAGAGTCAGTGGAGTACTTACTGGTTTTCCTAACCCATCTTAATTTCCCATTCAAGGCATAATCCCGGTCTAGTTTTATCTGCGGGGTCCAATGTGCATCCAGTGTTATCCACTGATTGTCTCTAACTATGTGCACTGTTGTCATGTAGACCCACACCATCTTCTCCCTGCTGGGCCTGGACCACGCCTACGTCACCAGCATTGGACGGCTCATCGGGGTGGTCTCCCTTAAAGAGGTACTTATTTATACAGGTCTTCTCTAGAGGGGGGCGTGTGTGTGCATGAGTGTGTCAGTGGGAGGTGCAATTCCAGAAATATACAATATTTTTTTAGCTTATTTTTCTGCTTATTTGTCGTTATTTCAAGGATTTTCACATTAATATATTGCAACCAAATAGATTAGATTTGATCCTAACGGAAAACATGCAGCTGTCAAAAAATAGGCCCACAAATCTGTTTTGGCCAATGATTTGATCCGATTTTGGGTTCAACAACTGCAAGGAAAAGTTGAATATAGTTCTGATGGCCTGCATCCCAAATCGTTTGACAATTTAAATGTAATCGCTTTCTGTACATCTGCAAATCGGACACAGTTTACCATTAAGATTAAAGTTAAAAGGTATAAGCTTGGAAATGTTGGAATCCTATTTCATATACGTATCATTAATTTCCAAAACTGTCTTAGGGTGTTCAAAAGAGTTTCATGGTGTAATACTGTGGTTTAACAGTAAAAAATAAACTGGCACTGCCAACAAACTAACTGATGGCCGGCGCCAGTTTGTCAGAAGCAAAATCTCAGGTGTGAAAAGTTTTTCATCATTCATACTGCTAACATATTCATCGCTTTGATTACCATAACATCACTGTCAATATCATTAGCAACTCCATCACCAGTCTACACACACGCACACACACACACACACACACATAAACACACATACTCTCGCTCAGTATTAATGATTTGCCTCCTTCTGCCTGGTATTTCTGCTTCATTTGCCCGTCTCTATGGTCTCTCTCTCCATTCTCTCTCTCTATTATCCTCTCTCTATCCAATCTCTTTATATCTCTTCTTTTTATGTGTTCTCTCTATTCTTATCCATCCCCACAATCTCTCCTGCCTCACAGAACAACTGAGACGTGTGTGTGTGTGTGTGTGGAAAGAGAGAGAAAGTGTGCGTTAGAGAGAGATCAACTGGTGTCTTTGCCTAGAAACAGAAGGAGAGAGGCTGAGTCAGTCAGTAAATGACATGTCTCATGGCATTTGCGTAGGTCATCTGTTCCCACAGCCGTGGCCAATAGTCCTCCATCCATTCACTCCACCCCCCCTCATGTTCATCTCCATAGCCATGGTAACGGCTCATTCATATCGTCATGGTAGCCGTTTCCATTGCATCGGGTTCTTGGGAGAACCATGGCGAAACTGCAGCTTTTCACTGTTAAAACTCATCAATGAGGAATATTTCCAAACTTGGAGGAGGATTGGATACATTTTTTAGCTTTGGGTTTTTGCTATTTTTCCCATGGTATTGTCGCCAAGGCGCCTGGATTATTAATTTAGGCCAGTCAGTCAGGTGTCAGACCCTTAACTCCTCTGTAACTGTGTGCTATCAAACTTTACAGCAAAAAGTGTAATTCTACAAATGATGCCTCCTGAGCAGACTCCCTCAATCCTCAAAAAATCTCCTGTTTTGGGAATTTCAGTCACAATTTTACAACCCAGTCTGGCATGAATTATGGTTGATATCTGCACTTTTACAATTTGTTTTGAAAGTTATTTAAAGCTAGCTAGCTATAGCTTGTAAAACCACCAATGTGGCCTGGAACTCTACAAAATCCATATGTGTGTTGTGTTGCCTGCACCAGTTTAATCTGAGTTATTGATAAGCTTTTACAGTACTTATTTTTTGCTCTCGTGTTTTAATGTAAGATTTTCATTAAACATCAAGAGTCAAAGTCTCTGTCCCCTTACCATCAGTTTTTTCAACACATGCTCCCCTCTGATCCCGACTCTACCCTCCATTCTGTTTCGTAGAGGCGTGTCTATGATGGCATATCGGTGCCAAAATCTGAGATCAAATGAGATCTGCGGCTCTTCTACATCCGCGCGCGCAACTCAAAACGCGTCTTTTATGATTGGCCGTTGCCTTTGTATCAGCGCAAGTAAACGATAAAGGACGAAGAAACACCGTAGCACTGTAGCGCGCTCGTTTTGTCACCGATATTCCGTTACATGTGTCCAATGTAAAATAATAACTAACTGTTGAGACTCAATTGTAACAATTGGCTCGGTTGGGTAAAGCATGGTTCCATTCCCACTCGGTATACCCAAAAATGTTTGTACTTTCAGTACAGTAAGGTGCATAGTGCTCGACTGTTCTCAATTGTACTTGTAGTTTCTTGCCATAGCGAGCCTATAAAACGCTTCATAACCTGACTCTCCGGTCTCCCTCTGTGCAGCTGCGCAAGGCCATCGAGGGCTCGGTGACGGTGAAGGGCGTGAAGGTGCGCCCCCCTCTGGCCAGCTTCCGGGACAGCGGCACCAGCAGCAGCGAGAACGAGGCCACGGAGCTCCACAAGCTGTGGGACCGTCACAAGAGCATGTCGCTGCCGCGCGAACACACCCCGTCCGACTCCGACGACAAGTCCCAGTGAGAGAGGAAGACGGATGAGGAGGAGGAGGAGGAAGAGGAGGAGGAGGAGGAGGAGCAGGAGCAGGAGCAGGCAAAGAGGACCCCGTAAAGCCACACACGCAAAATAATCCTCAGGGCTCGGATCGATATTTAATTCTGGAAATAGAGTTCTCTTCTTCTACTACTCCTGCCTACTAGAAGCTCCTCTCTCCCCAACTCCTCTACTTCTGTTCTTCTTCTCTCTCTCTCTCTCTCTCTCTCTCTCTCTCTTCTCTCTCTCTCCGCCACACCTTCTTCATGGACTTACCACGGGCCTTGCACTGACTAAGCCAGACGCTCCATGGGAGAGTTGAACTCAACTTGGGAGCCCACAGCAAAGGGGAACGTGTCTGCAGATGAGGGGGGGGAAAAAAAGAGTTTGACTGGGGTTTGATGACAAGCGGTCAGTGGTCCAAACAAAACAGGGAGAGTGGAGGGAAAAAAAAGGGATGTTTTTATTGACTTTGTTTGGCTTGTCTATCTTGGTTTGTTCAGAGTCGGACCTACGAAGTTTAAGTCTTCCATTTGCATAGAGAAATTCAGCGGCAGGTAGGAAGAACTATATGTATAAGTGCGCTCTAAGTGTGAGTGTATGTATTGAGAGAATGTATGCGTGTGCATGTAAGAAGAGGGTAGCAAAACGACTATGTCTTTGTATGATTTGTTTTTCAATTTACTTTTTCAATGCATTTCAGTCTTAGCATTTCAGCTCTGCAATTACTTTATTGCCATCTGATCAGGTGGTCTGGGTGTAACTGGAATTTAGCATGGAGCCACTTGTCTTTGTAAAACACACTTATAGTCAGTCCCGTTCACGTAGGACAGTTACCTTAGTTTTATGTCGTTTCTTGTGTTTGTTTCAATTCTCCGCCTGTACTTCTCACAAGTATTTTCTTTTGTCCACAAGCGTATAGTGAGAGAATAGTCTATGCAACAGACAAGCATGTCTATATGGGCGAAAGCTGGAGCCCTTTCAGGATGTACACTCCTTTCATAACTATTGCCTTACACATCCACACACACACACACACACACACACACACACACACAAACAAGACTCCAAGAGAGAAGGTTTTCTTCTTCTCTAAATATAGCTCTTAATAACCATTACACAGAATGTTGGGCGGATAGAAAGGACCGGAAGAGAGAGAGAGAGAGAGAGAGAGAACGGGGGGAATAGGCAGTAGTGAGCAAATGGGCAGCTGAAAGAATGAAGACATCATTACCTAACCCACGGCTCTGGGCATTTTCATCAATCCGCCTTTGATAGCCGTGTTAGCTAACCTCCATTACTTTCTCAGACACACTAGCCCCCGCTAGATAAATGACGCAATAGTCCAGGGCTAAGGCTAAAACTTACATCATTGTAAGTTCCTCAGACATCGTCAGGTAGCGCTACACTGGCCGCACTGAGCAGGAACAGGTTTGATTAATGCTGACCAATAGCACGACTGACCTGAAGCATAGCCCACCGAGAGTGACCAATGGAAAAACACTAAAGAAAATCCATAACTGTCCAGTCAGAGATTTATTTTGACCATTAAGACTTATTAAAAAATCCATGGTCTTACCATCCCATATTAAAATTTATACTTACTTAAATTACGATTCCAACTACCATTTTACGCTGGCGGTGATAGTTGAGATTGCGGACAGGGAAGTTAAGCTATGAATGATTTAATGTCAGGATGGTTTCTGATTCAGCACGCAGTCTGACATGACAGATATGGTATGAGTACAGTGTATTTAATAATGTATGGTGTCTTCCATAGCGCTTGAGGCCAGACAGCGCGCTCTCTGTTATCGACAGAAAAGCTTAGACTTCCCTCTCCTCCACCCTTCCCTTTCTTTCTCCCTCCTCCTGTTTACCCACGTCGGTCCTGACTGACCTGAAATGTGGATCAACACACACTCCTTTTTCTATGATTTTTGTTTTGTTTTGACCATGCAAGGATGTGTACCGTTGCTCAGAGAATTTCTCTATGGTTCAGATGCCTTAAATACACACACACACGCACGCACGCACACACACACACAAACATACAAACTCCACGATCATTTCAGTCAATTGGGTGTATTGCGTGGACTTTATTTTTGGTGGTGCGTTTTCTTGATATTCACCACTGAAGGTATAACACATGCATGCACACACACACACACACACACACACACACCTTGTTTTATATATACAGACAGACAAGCTCATTTCAACACACATAAAATAGCATGGCTTTGCATGAAGGAGTGCATGCGACTTTGAAGGCTGCAAATTTCTTTATACAATTAAAATTTATGACCAAAAAAAAAGTTTAAACAAAAATGATTCGGGGGGAGTGAATGCTGTCGTGTCTTGTTGTATTTGGACAGTGTCGTCATGTGTATGTTTTTGTATAAGTTCTTACTCACCTATTTTGTATCTTCAGTGGCAGGTTGAGAGTCCACTTTGACTGGCGTCTTCCATTCATCCAATGAGCTTTAAGATTTAGCAATTAATATATTTAACATCATGGCTGTAATATAAGATCATAATTTAATGTCTAACAGAGCCTACATTTTTGAC
Source organism: Polymixia japonica (assembly GCA_900302305.1). Classification (NCBI taxonomy): domain Eukaryota; kingdom Metazoa; phylum Chordata; class Actinopteri; order Polymixiiformes; family Polymixiidae; genus Polymixia; species Polymixia japonica. The sequence continues at coordinate 6,509 of OMKK01066601.1, forward strand.
TATTCCCTTCTCTATCTCTAAAAGAGATTTTGGGAGCCTGTATTATGTTATTATGTTATACTGGTGACATGTTTTGATTCTTCGAAGTTTAATTTTCATATTGTCTTATGTTTTTATTCCCTTATGGTGACATGTCAGAAACATTTCTATGTCTCTATGACATTTGTACAGTGCAAATAACACTAGCAGAATGATGGCTACTACCTGATGTACAACAAAAAGGCCAATAATGGCTTTTTTTTTGTAATGTTGAAGCTAAACATGGAAAGGACCAGTATGTGGTCTTTCACCCTGTGGTCTGTTATTGACATGTTCATTCCACAAGTGCCTGCATCAACTTAACCAATGAGGCTGCTCTGAGGGAGAAGCAATCACCACCTAAGTCTCTGCCTTTGTTGTTTTCAAGTCATACACAAATACATGTAGACAAGGCACTAAAACATGCGCACACACGCACACGCGCACACACGCGCACACACGCGCACACACACGCACACACACGCACGGATGATGTGTCAGCACGGTGTGCAATTATGCCCTAATCACCATGGCAACCTGTCATTGTCCCTCTACCCAGCTGCTAGCCCGAGGGACCGACTGAGATCCACTCTCCTGATTTGGTTCCCTTCATTTGTTTTGCTTTTCATCTATTTTCATTATTCTGCCCTCCACCAGAGCGACTCTCCTCATTGTCGTCATTTCAGCGTTTTCATCTTATTTGCTACCAGATAGGAATAGAACAAGGCAGGTGCATATTTATTAGTCTGTATTAATCAAAGTAGAACTTGTGATTTTTGTTTTGTTTTGTTTTTTTTGTTTTTGTTTTTTATGAATGATCTATCCGTAGGTAATCAATTTGTGCAATAACGATTGTTCATCTCACTTTGTAACCCAGTTTTAATCGATGACTTGACATGAATGCAAGATAACCTTATTTTTGTAAAGAAACCTGAAAAGTGTAAAAATATATATGTATACGAGGAGAGCCAGCGCTCGCACAGGTGTGCGTGACGAAGAGGGAAGGCCGGTGTCGGTTTGTCGTATATATAGGGCAGGTTTCCCAAAAGCCTCGGTGAAAGTGGTTTGCTGTTCCCTCAGCTACAATACACCTCCACTGGAGAACGATGTTATATTAGAATTGAACAGTTGCACGAATTAACTAAAAAAAACAAAAAACAAAGATATTGTTTGCACTTTGGGGTGTAATCCTCGATCAACACGGGACACAGCCAGCTCCCCTCATTTTGGCTTTGGGAAACGTGCCCCGTTTGGTCTTTGTGGATCCTGCTGCTTGTACGTACTGTAGCTGGCGCTCTTAAACAAGTCACCCTTAAACACTGATGCCCAGTCAGTTCTATCGTGTTCCCCCATCCTAGGTTTCAGTTTGAAGGTCTTGATGAGAGCTGATCCCCGAATCAGTTGTTGAGGATTATCTGATGCCCACTCCTTAGGGCTCTTAGGGACTGTACATTGTACGTAGGCCCCACTACGGTGACCCACGAGGGCCAAACCAGACGGAGCTGAACAAAATCCAGAGCTATTTTTCACATGGACAAATAAAAAAATGATGTTTTGTATATCAGGGATGAATAAAGAGATTTTAACAAATGAGTATTTGTGGAAGAGGAGTTTCTTCATTATCATTTGGAGTATTGCATGTTTCACAATCTCCTTTTTCTTTGGGGAAACATATTTCTTTTCCCCTCTTGAACCACCTCTGTTATTCTGCACCTGTCACTTGCTCCTGTCCTTCCACTGTGTGTCCTCTCCTCTCCTTCTCTCCTCTCCCAGCAGCAACAGCTGCGAAACAGTGGGAAGTATGGCTTTTGTTATATATATATATCTTTTTTTCTCTCTCCTTCCCTTTGGCTCTCACTCATGACACACATACACACTCTCCTTCTGTGTTTTTTGCATCTGTGAGTGAGGACATAGCATCTGTACTGTAACGGCTAGATAAAAGCTTAATTAGCTAAATGAGTTCAGTCGTTAAGTGGGCTGCCTCTCTGTCCCTTGGTGTGTTCCAGGTGAGAGCAGTAACACGTGTTTGTGTTGAAGTTAGCCAAGTGTGTGTCATAGAGGGATAGAATTGTTAACTGTGTGTGTGTGTGTGTGTGTGTGCGCCCCAGCTGTTCCAGTAGAGATTAGAGCTCATATCTGACACCTCTGTTGTGGATTATGCCCCTAGTGTAATTTATAATCCACTCTAATCTAACTCCCAGTCAACAGGAGAGATAAGATACCAACACTTTGAAATCGTGTTACACATTGGTATTATTCACGTGCGTGCGCGTGTGCAACGAGAGACGCCAGAGAGGAGTCGAGACAAAATAAAAATTAAAAACGCAAAACATAACAGTACTGTGTAGCAGGACCTTGCTGCTATGTAGCACGCACCTCGGATCCCTGATCCATACTGCCACCACAGAGAGGTAAAACTCTTGTCAAAACACCAGCGCAGCGTCGAGCACAGCTCCGTCTGTCCGGGCTGATGTGGTCGTTGCTTCAATGCATATTAAATAAAAGTGTTTCTCTAAAAGTCTTCCTGCCCACCCGTAAGAGCTAACGTGTTCCCGAAAGTGCTCGTCACAGTTGGAGACGGATTGATGTAATTGCTGGTAAGAGGGGGCAGATGGGCCGCGCGAGAAAGTTTCGCTCGCAGTAGAACTCGACTGGTTTTCTTGTATGCGCACACGTGTGTAGGCCTCTATCACAGCCACGGACAGGTAAAGGAGATGAGTTATGACAGCCATGAGATTTCATTTTGCTACTGTTTAAAGCCTCATGTCAGCTCAATTATTATCCGCGGGCTTTGCCAGCTCCGTGGCTCATGACAAGCGGTGGTTGTTGTTGGCGCCGACGCCAGTAATATCAACTCATTTATTCATGAAGAGAAACATGCTTTCGCCTCGCTATGCAGACGTGCTTTCATTCATCTTGATGTAGACCCTGTTTGAGGTGAGGCTCACCCTCCCACACATAATCACAAAGTATTGAACTGAGCGGAGCGTTTACTAACGGAGCTGAAATATTAAACTGGCTCTATTTGTGGGCTTGATTTCAGTTGGTAACAAGGGCTTTGCAATCTGTGGTTGTACATTCTGACTTAATACGTTTTAGGGCATACAAATGGTGTAAATGGTAATATGTGTGTCATATTAGCAAGCTTTAAATGTAAACTCACAGAAACAACTGCCGGAGCTTGTGTATAGTTAATTTTATTACCCCATGTCCATCCACCATAAGGTATCCTCCTCTAAATTTGAAATATATAAAGTTATAAAATAAAGCAATGTAGAAATAGCAACGCCCCATTTAATACAACATCACAGCACAATAGAGTATAAATGATACAAAGTGAAAGATACTGAGAAGAGGTGAAAGGTCAAGGGTCAAAGTCGGGTTTCGCTGGTGTAGGCCCCCTCCAGACCCCCCAGTGTGGGGGTCCGCCGGACACTGACCACTAGGATGCCGTCGGGGCTCAGGGTCCCACTGACCGACAGCGGGTCCATGTCCTCTGGCAGCAAGGATTTATGGGTGAACGTGTCATTGATACTCCCATCTTCCAGAACCTAAAGGACAGAGAGAGAGAGAGAGAGAGAGAGAGTGAGAGAGAGTGAGAATAGGAGGAGGTGTGGAAAGAGATTGACAGAGGAGATGAAGAGATAGATTGAAACGGTGAAGACGGGGGAAGCAAGAAGTCAGAAAGGGGTAAACCTGGGGAGGAGAGAATGATGAAAAGGGAAAGGTCATCAAACATGGGGGAGGGAGGAGGAAGTGAGAAGAGCAACAGGGCAAAGGGCAGCGATTGGAGGCGATAGGGTGCGAAGAGAAGGTGAGAACCGGTGAGAACCAGTGAAAGACAGAGGTGAGGAGGTCAGCGCTGCTCAGCTGGCGGAGCGGAAAAAAAAGGAAAATGAAAAAGAAAAGGCAAACAAAATGAACATTGACTGGTTCTCTCTGTGGACTGATTTTCCTACACTGGGCCTTTAGCAGGGTGAACGGCCTCCTTAATAATAACTTCCTCCGCCCCAGCAGAAGCCGTCCCACCTCCCCAGCTCTCTGCATTTTACAAATGATTAACGTCAAACTTATGACACCTGTGGAAGTGGAAGGAACAGAAAGGGCGAGACGGATAGTCGAGCTAGCGCTTGTCTGACGGTACAGACATGTTGATATAGCCAAGAAACAGAGGTTCTATATGTGTAACTGGTTGTTAGCATGTGAGTTAGTTTACAACACTACTGCTCTTGCTAGCAAGCAAAGTTCTAAGCTAATATCAGCAGTTGTTTAGATTGAAGGCAGCCAGGACTCTAGCTTGGAGCATATTTGCACTGTATAACATACATTAATCAGTATCATAGCTACAATGTCATATGACATTATATCTATCAACATTACCTAGCAAAGCTTAAAGTCATGAATAGAGTGTATAATAATATGTTACCAGGATGTGGGCAACATCAGGGTAAACAGAACAGAGGGTCTGGCTATCTGACACAGCTGTAGGCAGATACCATAGACTATATATAAAAACACTTGATATACAGTCTGTGGTAGATACATAGAGACTCAGAGTCTCTGACGAAAAAAAATAAAAATGTCACAGTACATGATGAGCACAGCAACGTACGTAGCCAATAGGCTGGCTGACAGCTGATGTTTATTGTTTTTTATAACAATGAAACATGAGATTTTATTTGATAAAAATAAAAACGTTGACATTGTAATTCTATTTTTAAACATAATGACGTTCACAAAAGCCGGACAGTTATGCATCAGTAAGACCCTCAGTTCCCTCTCTCTCCCTCTCTCTCTCTCTCGTCTTCTTCAGTGATGCAGTCTGTGTGAGCAGACTGTATGTCGGAACATCAGGATGATGTTTCGCCCAGGTTGTCTATATTGGCGTGCGTATTAATCTATATTTTGCTGATGCAATCAAACAAAGTTTACTGAAACTTGAGCACTTTTCTCTACGATCTAAGTAACAGTCTTTGAGCTTACTAGTGGATTTCACTAATAACAAACCTAGCAGATTCTTAAAGCTAAGAGTCCCGGGGCCGCTTAAATTAAGATCTTCTAGTAACTAGTAGTAATTCTAGTAACTGCATTCCTAGGTGTTTTCCACTCAGGGGTGAAGGCCCGCTGTGACACCCGTCAATCACAAACTCCCTGTGGGAGATGAGTACGTTGCTGGTAAAATCTGCTTCTTATATGTACAACATGTGTGGGTTGATGTGTGAAAACACACAGAAGCTAAGAAGTGTTCACTGCAGCGGTGCCCCGTTATGTAAATGCAGAAACCCACCTCTGCTAATTGTTACTCGCGTACATGTACGCACCTTCTCGGCGTGAATAACGATATGGTGGTTGTAGGCCATCACCACCACGTCGTGCGGTTCGAACTGGCTGACGTCAGCTGACATGTAGTAACTGTCTCCCAGTAAGCGAACGGCGCCCGTGCTGCTCTGACGGCCCGTCATGACTCCACCTTCAGGCCCTGGAGAAGAACAGCAGGACGATAACCAAGGAAACGTTGAGTGGGACAAAACTGTTGGAAGTTTAAAAAAGCGCCAGAGCAGAAAAACCAAGATGAGGTCAATATATGAAATGTATTTTAAATAAACATGCTATTTGTGTTGTTTCTACGCTGACTTTAAAGAAAGATAACATCTGTACTGTACCAACAGACAGTGTTGTAGTACTCGAGAACGGTCTCGAGACCAATAGCACCACATCTCGGTCTCGTCCCGGACTCTGACCTAACTTGACTCGGTCTAGAACATTTTTGTCTGATCACTCGAATTTCTACCCAAGACCAATCAAGAAATATATTATTTTTATTAAATAATTCATTTACAATACAATTTACAACAAAATATGCCTATGCCTTTCTAAATGTAATGTAAATATGTCTTTCTGTATCTTGGCACAGCCTTTCACATTGCTAAACACCCTTTCTCCACCAATCATAGGCTGCCTGTGTCTTAAATAAATTTAGCTAAAACCAGACAATGGTCTTAGACAATGCCACCAAACTTATTACGTGTTTATTGCTTATCGTTTGGGGTGTATTTGAGTTTATGTCCAGACCTGAACACATGGCTATTAAAGCCTCTGGGGCTTCTGTTTCAGTCATAAAAGTCCTTTAGTAGGCCGACCAATCTGGAAGAAACAAAGCCTTGCACTAAATGGAGAAATTCAAACAGTTATGTTAAGTTAGTTACGGGTCATCTTGTTCATTTATTTTTGCAAATTACTGTTTTGTTTTTTAATTTATAATTTTTATTCAGCAATTCCTGTCAATAATCAGCCTCATCTGTAAGTCTCCCCCTCACTCTCTCCTCTCTCCTCCTTCTCTCTCTCCTCTGGCATCCTCCAAACCGTTGACACTGACCGTTAAATCTCTGCTTTGCAGCCCTGAAGAAAACCTTACAGATGGGTCAGTAATTCTCTCTCCTTAGTACTTCAGTCCACTCACCGCCGGTGTGTCCGAAGGACGACCTGCTGTGTCTGCTGAAGGGGGCCAGACAGAGGGGACCCCCGGGGCCCTCTTCTCCAAACAGGCAGTGGGGATCGGCCGGGTCTAGAAAGGTCTCAAACAGGGGGTCCATAGAGTCCCCATTAGACCCCCCAGTAGAGCCCTCTGATCGGTAGGAGCTGGAAGTGCTGTATCGGGCAGACGAGCGGTAGGACGCGGAGGAGCGACGGCTGGAGGAGGTCAGAGATGTCATAATGGAGGATATAGTGCTCCGCACTCGTACACACACTGTGAAAAGCCTCTCTCTTTCTCTCGATACTCCCTAGCCCAGACAACAAGATAGATAGTCTTCCACAGAATAGGATTTCCCTTAAGCCTCCTCAGTGGAAATTCTAACGATATACTGACGATATAATCCCAGAGAAGTAGGGAACCCAAAGCTATTTACCTCTCATGTACTTTCTCTGGGTCTTTTTGAGTGCTTTTATAAAGGTCCCAGTGCATTGTGGGTCAGTGGGGCACAATATGGGGCCTACAGCACACTTCCTTTCTCCATACAAGGCTGTGTCCCTCCACTGGAGCCAAGAATATAACGGACAAACTGATAAGAAGTGGAGACCCCCTAAGTCATTCACAAACACACACATACACACACACACACATACCAAAATAACAGAGATAAGGCTCAAAGGGTCCCTTTAGGAGATGGTTTTGGTATGCGGCCAGCGATAGCGAAGTACTTTTGCGGTCAAGTTGTCCGTTAGACTGGCCTTACACATTGATGTGGACACTTTATCAATAATGTAGGAGAAAATTGGCCATTTGAGTTCTGCTTACCTGCTAATGGAACAATAGATACACTTTAAAGTTCACGTCTGAAGGGAATGTGCTGCTGGGAGGAAAATGGTCCTTTCTTGTGCAAAAAAATAGAAAAGATGGAGACTGAGTTGCCCTTCTGGCTCCCTCTTTAAGAGCTTTAATTGTAGTGACATTTTCCTGTGGACAACACGGTTGTCCTTTCAAGCTATGCTGTATGTCAAGACTGGCATTCAGACCTGTCCAATAAATATATTTATTTACACCTCATCTGTGTGCTATAAATCTAATAGAAGGTCACTGTTACAAGTAGCATACAGTCACATGACACGGGCTCTCCAACAATATATCGTTTCCCTAATATATAAAATAATATTAAACTGTATTTATCTGTCAAAACAGATTTAAAAAACGTGTGACTTTTACAATCCTACTGCAGTTATCAAGCTCTTATTAGTCAACGGTTCTTTGCACAGTGTCTCTCAAGGGGCAGATGGAATAGTCCGCAGTTCCCATTCTGGTCTCTGGCAGATGATGGAGAGCGGCGTCCAGTCTCCCCATAGGGAATGTTTTTCCTTTCTTGTGACACTGTGGTCCCCAGGGTCCAGCGCGCGGCCTCAGTTCTAACCACAACAGATGGGCTTGTCTTCAGTAGGATGCACCGTGTTCCTGCGCTGAAATCCACGCAGAAGAGCTGGCACGCAACTGAGCGCACGTTGGTGGAAGACGGTTAATGAATTGTAACTGCATTGTCTCTTTGTTAAGGCTGGTATTAAGAGGAGGATTTGACGGTTACATACTTCACGAGGTACAGAAGAGATCGTTTAGATATCAGTTGTACTTCCGTTTAGGCAGGACTCAGATACAGTGAGGATGTAGTCTGGTGGCACAGATTTGATCTTTTACTGGAAGCATAAAAAATCAGATTCCAAGTTGTTTCTTCCTTTTTGCCACATGGAGGTAAAACTCAGATCTCACAGTAGGTGTTTAAATCCAAACAAACAAAACAAAACAAAACAAAACAAAACAAAAGCATGTCTATATGTATACACTATGGAGAATACATTCTTTAATTATTGATTTTCAATTAATTAACCAGTAAAATATGCTTATTGCTTATTGTCCCTTAAGCCAAAACAGCTTCAAGCCTATTGTGAAAAATGACTTTGATGTTGGACTGACGGAGAGACTCCTCTTGGTCCCAGTCAACAAGTTACTCAGCAGTATTTACTGTTAACCTTGGAGAACCTTGAGTAGCTTCTAACAAACTTCATCATCTGTATTATATTAACACTATGATATGTAATGTGTCCGGTGAAGCATGGAAAGAGAGACATATGTCTATATATAAACTTTTATTTACTCATCTCTTAAATAAAAGTTTATATGTAGATATATATATATATATATATAAATATCAATATATTATATAAACTTAGAAACGTTTATTATTGTATACACTTTTAAAGGCCTCCCACGCGCTCCCTGGGTACGACACCATCCTACCATCTGGGTAGGAACAAATGGAGGATGACTAATCACCTAACATCAGAGATATAGGATGACTGGTGAAGGCAGGAGGAAGTGTAGCCTGAGAGACTTAATAGCTGATATTTTCTGAGCAGGAATATTATCATATAATCAAATAAATATAATATAATAGGAATTTAATATCACGTATGGGGATATGAAGTCATGTTATGACACCAACATGG
>OMKK01066614.1:0-17642 GCA_900302305.1 Polymixia japonica
GTGATGGTGATGAGTATGGCTGTGGTGGTCTCCATGGTGATGGTGATGATTTGGGCTGTGGGGGTCTCCATGGTTATGAGTTGGACTGTGGTGGTCTCCAAGGTGATGACTGGAGCTATGGTGGTCGCCGTGGTGATGGTGATGAGTTGGGCTGTGGTGGTCTCCATGGTGATGGTGATGAGTTGGACTGTGGTGGTCTCCATGGTGATGGTGATGAGTTGGGCTGTGCTGGCCTTCACGGTGATAGTGATCAGTGGGGCTATGGCCACCTTGGTGAGGGTGAGGAGTTGGGCTGTGACTGTCTCCATGGTGATGGTGAGGAGTTGGGCTGTGACTGTCTCCATGGTGATGGTGAGGAGTTGGGCTGTGACTGTCTCCATGGTGATGGTAAGCAGTTGGGCTGTGATGGTCACTGTGGTGATGGTGATGAGTTGGGCTGTCGTGGTCTCCATGGTGATGGTGATGAGTTGGACTGTGGTGGCCTTCATGGTGATGGTGATGAGTGGGGCTATGGTGGTCACTATGGTGATGGTGATGAGTTTGGTGGTGGTAGTCACCATGGAGATGGTTGTGAGTTTTATTGTGGTCATCTCCATGATAATGGGTTGGGCTCCGGTGCCCAAGGTCATGTGTTGTGGTGGGTTTATCTTCATAATCAAATTGTTGTGTCTTGTTTGGGTGGTCACTGTGGTGTTGGTGATGACTTGAAATGTGATGATCTGCATGGTGATAAGTTGGGCTATGGTGGTCTCCATGGTGATGATGATGAGTTGTGCTATGGTGATCTCCATGGTGATAAGTTGGGCTATGGTGGTCTCCATGGTGATGATGATGAGTTGTGCTATGGTGATCTCCATGGTGATGCGTTGGGCTATGATGGTCTCCATGGTGATGATGATGAGTTGTGCTATGGTGATCACCATGGTGATGAGTTAAGCTATGGTGGTCTCCATGGTGATGAGTTGGACTATCGTTGTCACCATGGCAATGTGTTGGGCTATGGTGATGAGATGAACTGTAGTGGTGTCCATGGTGATGGTGATTGTTTGTGTTGTGGTGGTCCCTGTGATGATGGTGATGACCTTGGCTGTTGCGGTCTTCATGATGGTGATGATGTTTTGAACCATGGTGGTCTCCTTGGTGATGGTGTTGGTAGTGCTGGTAAGCAGGCGAATGGGAACGATGCTTAGAGGACCATGAGTGACGTCTTTGAGAGTAGCTATTTTTTGGGCTATCAGTGTAGCTTCTAGGGCTGCTATGCATGTGATGGGCCGAGTCTCCTGTAAATTGATGATGACTATGGTGGTGGTGCATTTGTTTGCCAAGTTTAGAATGAGAATGTCTACTTGAACGGGAATGCTTACTGGTTTGAGACTGATTGCTTGAACTTAATGAGTCTGTACTGCCAGGATGACTCCTCTGCTGTCTGTGCCTCCCCATTCTGCTGTCCATCTTAGGGGATCTCACAGAGGCCTGGCCTGGGCTGCTGGGCCTATGAGCATCTGTAACCCCAAGAGAGGTGAGTCTCAATGGGCTGAGGACCTGCCGAGTGATCTCATTCAGAAAGGCAGAGAACTTTAGTTTCTCCTTCACCAAATTCTTCCGGTCTTCATTTTTCTTCCTTTCCAATTCGTCTTCATCCTCATTTTCCTCCTCATCTCTTTCTCTGTGGCTAGATAGTGTCTCCATTGACTTGGCTTTGCGGAAACCTCCATCTTTTTCGGAGCCTCTGGTAGTCCTCTGTTTGTCCTTCACACCTCTCCCTGGTTTCTCTTTGGCAGATAACTTGTTCAGATGACTGTCTTCATCTATTAAAAGTGTAATATCTTCTTCCTCTTCAAAGGCCCTCTGTCTCCTGGAGATGTCAGTGCAGGACTGTGAATGTTGAGGCTTTATAAGGGGATGCTTGTTAAAAGAATCAGCGCTGGTCTCAGAGGACAAAGTAGAGGAAGAGGAAGAGGTTGAAGCGGAGGAAGAAGAGGAGGAAGCAGATGTTGATGAGGATGAGGAGGAAGGGGATGATGAAGAGGAACCGGTTGAAGAGCTAGAAGAAGTGCCTGAAACAGGTGAGTGGGAATCCCTGTCTGCAACACGGAGGCGCTTTTGTTTATGATGTTTCTGGCGAGGGAGAGAATGATCAGTCTTCTCACTGTCATGCTGATGATAATTATGGTTTCCATGGTGATGATGGTGGAAACTGCTGTCCTCTGCTGTTGAATAGGTGCTATCACAAGAGAGCAGGGTTACAAAGGTGTTAGCAGGAACTAGATCCTAAAACACTAAAAAGAAGCTGTGGTAATTGTCCGAGCACACTTAATGTAAAAGCAGAGCCCATGAATCAAAATTACTTAACATTTAATTTATATGACCATGCTTCTCTGCTATGTTAAGCATTTTCTGAATATACATCTTTTAAAGAACATTTTAATGTTCAGTGGTGTAACGAGGGCAAAACATATGTCAAACTTACCTTTGGCTATCATTGTCTGATTGATGTGACTCTTGCTGGTAATGATGACTTTGATTTTGGTGGTGGTGTTTCTTGTGGTGAGATTTTGGGCTAACCATTTTTCTGTGCTTGTGGTCCATTTCTTGACGATCCTGTAGACCAGGCTTGCAAACCTTGCAGCCCCTGGCTTCCTTATGAGGGTGCACAGGTCTGAAATATTTCTCCATCATCTAGTGTCCCTGCCAGATGTCCCCAGATGTCCCTGCCAGATGTCCCCAGGAACTGGCAAAGTGATCCCTAATCCAATATTCTTCTTAGAATTACCTTGCCAACAAAGTTTAGCCTGGTGAAGGTATGTTGACGGATATTATCAGTCCATTGAAAACATTGTCATGAGTCTGACAACTAGATATACATTTAAATTTGAATCTCATATAACAGATAGGAAAAACATCAAAAATGCCATTCCATACATCACCAATAATTAATGATACTACACTGGTTAATGCTAATAGCAATAAGTATGTTTTTTTCTGTACAGCATTTCAGATCTGTGTTAAAGTATGAAACTAAAAATAAAACTGCAAATTAGTTTGAAACAATATCAGTTTAGTCCTACATTGCAATTTAAAATAATTAATATATAGTTACATGATAATAATAATAATAATATTAAAATCTCATTCAGCAAAATACAGCATTGTGAACCTGGTAGCAATTTTATCCAACAGTTAAATATTACCACCAGTTCTAACAGCTAAACCTGCCACCATCTTTAAAAAAGTGCTGTCTTGCAGCAGTTGAAGAGGAATTGTTCAGATTCCAGGAATGTCTGTGTAGCTAACATCACAATCACACATCCAACATCAGTACTTACTTTGTTACTGGAGCCACAGGAATGACACAGGGAGAGGTGCTCATGGATGTTTTGTACTAGAAACGCAATGACTCTCTCTCTTGAACTTGGGAGCACATGTAAAACCCACGCACGCACATCAATAAATACTTTTGCGCCCATCCCATCGCCAGAAGACAAGTAGTTGCACAGAGCTGTTATCTCACAGAGACAGCCTTTTTTTATTTACTGTAGTACCACAATTTATATTTCTGATTAAAAGATAAATATGATGTAATATTTACTCCATATTTTCTTGCATATCTTCCCTCTGTAGCTAAAAAAAGTCTGCATTTAAGAGTATATCTTGCATTTCCATGAGATTTTGGTTACAAGATTGACTTTGGTACTTTGTTATAGTGTGGAATACATGGATGGTGATATGATAACTATGGACGAGCTCATCTCTGGGGCCAAAAACCACAATCTTCCTACAGTGTTCCCTCAGGTTATACAGGATCACTTTAGCACCACATGCCCTGGAGGTATGGAGGTACCGAGCCACTGATGTGTAATTCAGGCAAGGAAGTGGTAAGGCAACATTTAGAGTCATCTATTTATTTTATTGTACAGTTGAAATCCCATTGTAATGCTTTCTGAGCGAGAGGCTGTATTTTGGACAAGGCAGAGCCCCAGAGAAGTAGACATAAGTAGACAAAATCTGGTATTGATGGATTAAAGCTCCTTCTAGTTCATGTATAAAAAAAGATGAGCGACCAATATACATATATCTCTTAACAGAGACAACATAAAGTTAATTTGTCCCAATATGTAACTACCTGAAACTGGGGTACTGGCTGAAACCTCTGCTATTTCTCTAATGTTTTAAAATATGAAGAAAATTTAAGTCAGAAACATAGACACACAAAGATCACCTTATCAACACCAGTATTTCTACTCCTTCATGTGTTCCTGGCTGTGATTAAAGAGCAGAAATATAAGAAAAATGATGGCGCTTACGCATGTTAACTATAATGTAGTTAGTTATCGACCAGGCTGCCCCTATTATGTCAGTGCAATGGGCATTCTAATAACTCAAACTGAACATCACCTCACTGAGAATTCCGATTGAATTCCGATGGAATGACAAAGCAAATTACACAATCTAAGACAGCATGGTGATATTAAATCACTGTGGAAAGAAATCAATTGGGATATGTGAACACAACTAAGGGATGATACAACTCAGAGATTACAGATTTGTTATATGGACATGGGTACTAGATGTGTCATTAGTGCTTTATTTCGCTGTACATATTGTCATTGCCCCTGGCTGCTTTCCCTGAATCGATGTAATATGGCTCAGACCCGCTCGTAATCAATGTCGACGCAACGCTGACGTCCAGCAGAGAGAATGGAAACTTAACAGAGGCACGCACACATACGTGCACGAACATGAGCACGCACGCACACATCCCTTAGGTGAGATATTGACAGGATTTCCAGAGGCTACACGCGATAAAGTTGCATAGATAAAATACAAAAAAGTAACATCATCCATTACGTCATCTATTACGCGAGTCTGTACGTCGGTAATGTCTTTTGTTGTTTTCCATCGCGCAGCGTTGGCCTAGGAAGCTCAATGGTACTTGTCGTCCTGTCCTGACAGTTTGGGTAACATCAATATTAGATCACAATAACTAATAGATCATACACGCAGGTCAACAGCCCAGACCTGTAGTGTGCACTGTGGTAAAGTTAGTGGTGTGTGCTGATGTTGCTGAGGACAGGGATTGTGAATGCACACCTTCAAAACTCTATAGCAACAGCAAGAATACAAATCTATCCTTGAAAAAGTTCAGGCTGACATGTCGAGCCCCATCCAAACACCTGCTTCCTCACCGAGTTTCACAGGACAGGCATGTGAGGAAATGCCAAGTCTGTTTTTAAGTCTTTATCTAACCAAACTGAAGTGTCTCACCAAGTCATTAGCGCTGTTGCAGGTAGATGGTGTGACGGCGTGATGTTCAGTGCAAAGTTGTAGTTTCTCCCGTTCGGTTTTCCACTTGACTCATCATTTACAGTAATTATAACATACAAGCTACGAATGATAGGTTTCTATTGGTTGTCTAGTGCAAGTTGCAGACTTTCAACCACTCACTCCACTTAAACTAACGTTTCCATTTTCATTTGTCACTGAGCGATATTTAACACGTGTGTTGACTGACTGACATCACCCAGAGGACTAATTCAAATGTACTAACTCTTAAACCAAATAGATTTTGAGTTAGCTTGGTATATGCATGAGATTAAGTACATAATTATTGTCTTTTTCAGTGAAATTCTGATTGATTAAATTACTTTTGTTTTAGCTTGCTTTTTTGTGCTAACAGTATTCCTACAGCATGTTTTAGCTGAATATGAGTATGAAATGAGTATACGGTAGGTCTACCACCTTCAACATTATGGAAATAAAGAGCAAAGTGAGCTCTTTTTCATAGAATACCTTTTTCTAAAGTGATAGTCTGTAATTTTCCATAGCCAGTGAGCATTTGAACGACAATTCCCAGAGTTCAGTTTGCTAGGTTACACTTCCAGTGTTTTTGCAGAAACCCCATTCAAACTGGGATCATGTCGAGCGAGATTTTGTATGTTTTTCAGAAATTGGTGCTTCTCATTAACTTTTAGTAACAACATTGTGCTGGAATAGTGTCACCACCGACACTGGAAGAGTTAAATAAGTGTCTGAACATGATTGTGATGTTGTTCTCGATGTTAGAACCCGAGAAGTAATACTATTGGCCAGCAATTACATCAGGATGTACTGCCTGGAGTTGCTCCATAAAGACTGTATAGATTAATGGCTCACGGAATTGCAGAATATTTAAACTTTTACACGCAAATGACCTTTGTTTTATAGTAGTGCCAAACAATAATGTACATTTATCCCCAAGAAAATTCTCCAGGGTGCACCGACAGACACATTTCCACTTTCACAAGACTCATTCTAATTGTAATCACAGGACAGGTGGCTGAGCAGATCCTTCATTATGTTTTGGGTTACAGATAGAAGCAGAGAATGTTCACTTACTAAATGAGCTGTCTTAGCTCATAGTAAAAACATTTTAATACCAACATTTTGTAGCATATTTGCATTTAATGGACAGTCAAAAGAATCATGATGCAATACATACAGTATGTATGGCAACTCTAAAGGCAATGCACTGTAAAAGTTTGAAGTTTCATAAGTAATGCAAACACCCATAACAGTTATGTATTAATTATGTGTAGTAGATATTTTATACCAATGACCCTGCACAGGACCACTCCACAGCTTACTGGAAGAATCATTTTCTCCCTGCTGGAATTAGTTTTGAACTCTGTCAACAATACTGATTGTTGCCAGCAAAAGATTTATTTATTTTTTTTGTAAATCAACAGTGGTAATTTGGTTACCATAAGACCTAAGATAAATATGTTCACTTTCAAAGATCACTGTTTAACAAGAATGCACCCACATCCCCAATATTTTCTGCAGTGTCTTGCAAAAATGAATACTGCTCCTCTATCGTCAGCCACTTAGGGCAAATATTGCAGACACTCTTTGCTTGGGATCACACTCAGGCCTTACCAAAGGGCCTTGTGCAAGCACCTATTGCCTGTTCAGTATCAATGGACCCATAGTTTGCCTCCATTCTAATGTGCAATACTCATTCTCATCTCCATTCCAATTGGGTGATGGCTCCCTCTGCTGGTCCCATCATGTCATAGAAAATCCTCTGAGCCGATTCTACACACGCGTTACTATATGTTGTGTGTCACACGCAAAAGATAAAAGGGAGTAATCAGTTTTTCCCCACACGGATGTTGGGGTTAAGAAGAGGATCCAGATTTGGGTCTGAGCCTGCCGAGGCGCGTCCAAGTTTAGCCATGATGATTATCAGCGTAAAAAATCCCAGAACTCCAACCACAAGAAGCATGAACACCCGCTGTTTCCAGGACAGAGAGCTCCTCTTCGTACCTGTCCGGTTTCTGAAAAATCAAAGCAATTCATATTGTGATATTCATATACTGTATTTTATTTTATCAGCAATATTGTTTTTCTTTAAAAGTAACAATCTCTATATTTATATGATAATAATACTAACTTGAGAATTTGAGCAAACCAGCTCAATGTTGGCCGTCGCCGGTACTTGTCATCGTCAAAGTCAATCTGCGTGACGCAGCTTTGATCAATGTCCCGAGTGTCATAGATCTTTCTTGGTGATGATGCTGGGAGAATGATAATAAAGAAACCTTTGTGTCAATCTTTTCCACGAAAAAGCATCTTTCCAGCCTGCATTAAATCTAATTAATCTAATCTAAATCTAATTTAATCTAATGTAAATCTATGAGTTCAAAGCCATGGATAGTGTCTGAAAACAAGAAATATCCCACTTGATACTTAGCTTTGACTTGTTCTAGGTCGCAATGGATTAAGAAACAAATGCATAAAAAATGCACTGGGTTTTACCCTTTAAAAGGTTGTAGGACCCTGTACTTAGTCTAACATTTACAATATAATTAGTATAGCTTTCTTACATCTATGGCGCACACAAGTTTAAAACAAAGGAGGGATTGTGCAACTGAATGCTGGCTACCAGGGAAATGTTAATAATAAGAGCTGACCTGAGACAACCTGATTTTAAATTAACTAAACAGCTATGCAATAGCTAAAATGAAGCTCTAAAATCTGCAAAAATGAAAGAATATGTGCATGTAGTATTTCTTACCGTTGAAACTAAATAAGGGAAAGGTTAAAAAATAAATAATTAAATAAAAAGCAAGCAACAAAAGCAGATTCAAACAATGACATACCTGTATGTATTGTGATTGTATCACAGGTAGGGGCTGTAGTAAAGTTGATCACCGAGTGTTCCTGCATAACCGGATCCTCTACCTTGCGGGGAGCTCCATGATCTTCCTGTGCTGGAAGTGGAGCCGGCGTTGGGGCTTGGCTGAGGCTGGGGTTGTAAGTGTGGCTGGGGTAAACCTCACTTTGTTCTGGTGCTTGTGCAATGGGAGAAACAGATGTTGAGTATCCATCTGATAATGACAAACATGACATTGACTTTTAGTATAAATAATACCGCCATCACCTGCTTTATGCCTTAGAAAAGTAGAAAAGAGACTCACCATCAAATGTGGACCAATCAGTATAGTTGGTGACATCATTTGCTGTGTTTTCTTCAAGACCGCCAATAGGCTCTTCAATCTGTCAACAATTAGGAATCATAATTTACAAATACGTTTGGATGTCTGTTTTGTGGAGGTTGCTTCCTCAATACAATAAAACTTGCCGGGGGCTGTTTACTGTTCTCATTTTCCCCCCAAATCAAAGCAGGTATATCTAGGTCCCTAGCTAAGTGGTTAATGTTAGCTGGCATAAGCATTCAGAGCCTATAAAACCATGAATTTCCCATGTTTCATTTCACATGTAAATACAAGTTGTTTTTTTATTCCACTTCCCTTCCTTCCATATCTACCTGGGCTCAGTGCCGTTGGCTATGTCAACACCAGAGTTGGCAGCCAACTCAGGGGAAAGGAAGCGTACACATAATGAGGCAGGGTGGGGAGGGAGCAGGGCTCTTGAACTAGTTACTGACATAATGATGCATTCATCCCTGCTTTGTGCCTTGACTGACTGTGTTTTAGCTTGACACAGTTATGTTAAAAACAAAAACAAAAAAAGTTACGGCTTTTTTCGTACATTACAATATTCCAATTTATACTGTACCAGCATACTCTTCTGTGATGTTGCATACATTTACCACTACTTTAGACAAAAGTGACTCAAATAGAGCACAAGACATCTATGAATGTTGAACAGGATAAAAATACATAAAATGTGCCTTCTTAAAATTAGTCATATTCAAGTACAAGCATTCTTGATATAATACTGATAGCATTGTACACAATAAGGTGAGATTTAACTGGTTTGGTCATAATAGAGCAATGGTCATCAATCATGCACCATGGAGAGTATAGACCTATTTGCTGACGACGTCATGACAAATATGTGCGCGCATCTTTGGGGCAAAAAGGTACAAAACATAGCAAGCCACAAACGTGTTGTTCATGAGAAAATGGGCAGAAGTTGTTGTGCAAGGATTTAAATTCTTTAGTATTCCAAGTGGATCTCATCCATTCAAAACAAATAGAAGAAGGCTGTGGCTCCAAGCCATAAAGAGAGCGGATTGGGGCAGTGATGGATGGAAGGGTTCCGGCCTTAGCTGGGATCACAGCAGAACGCCTTGGTTTTGTTTTCTTCTGACGCGCTAACCCCACAACAAAGTGGAGACCTGAAGGTGGTCCCTTCAGATCTTCACTTCAAAAATATCCATATGTAGCACTCTCTATCTTCATTTTTTTCACCTGGTGTAGTGTTTGGTTGGAAGGAAAACCTGCATACTCTTGGCCCTCCTTGGCACATGACTGATGACCACTGTAGTAGAGTACAAATGGCAAAGCAAGGAAAGGGCTAATTTGAGCCTATATTTTACAGCATTATTTGACAAAAAAAAAAAAAAGCAGAGGGGGGGTTTAAAATGTTTTTTTATCCGTATCTTTATCACCTTAGTTACGTTTTTAAACAAATTTCTAAAAAACACCAAATCTCAAAAAGCAAAATCCCAATCACAGTTAGGTTCAGGTCTCACACCAACTCTGTTCTTTTCAAGGCTCTTCTGAAAAACATCTCGCTGTGGGTGAGGTCACCAAAGAGGGGGTTTTGGCAAAGAGAAGCCCTTACCAGTGGCAGCCCTAAACCCGCTCTAGCCCAGTTAACGGATGACAGCTGTTCCTTTAGCATGTCAGCTACTGGGCTTGCCAGGTTGGAGGGAGGAAACACAGGGCCCTGACAGGTGGGACACTGGTATCCCGCTGGAGCCGTATGGAGGGGCAGACGGGCTGCCAGGCTATTAAGGCAGGCCCAGTGGAACACATCTGTGGGAGACGGAAAAGAAGAAGGCAGAAGATTTCAGAGCTGCAGCGGTAGGGGAGGGGTGCTCAGAAGTAATGGCTTCTGTTGGACCCAGGTGAAAACAAGGAATCCCATTACAGGTTGGTAATCTCACCATAGCAGATCAATCTGACAGTGTCTTGAGCAGTCAGTGGAGTATTACATAGAGTGCAGTTAGGGTTGTAATCGCTGTCCTGAAGCCATTGCAAATACGACTGCACAATACACTAAAAGATGGAAAACAAGGAAATGTGTAAACTTCGTATTTCATATTTGATCACAACATATTTGATCACAACATATTACACATACATGCAAAAGATGTATGTTCTTGTACGCCCACTAACCTTGTTATGGTTGGAGACGAGACAGTGCTCACACACATTTACACGGTGTTCAAAACAGAACAAGTTGGTCACCTTCCTCTTGGGACACTTGCACAGACCCATAGCCCCTGGCGCTCTGTGGAATACAAACACGGGAATAGAGGTTTGTTTTAGACCTTTTGCAATTAAACCTCTACATACTCATGATTCTGGTTCACATTCTCCCTGCTATAGCCCGTTCCCTCTGTTTAGTGTGAGCAGTAGTCATAAACATTCCAGTTATGACGAATTCCATGAGATGTGTTACCTTATTTTTTTTTAATCTAAACACAAACGTTAACTGAACCAGGAGGATGGATTGTATTGAGCAATTAATTTGTTTTACTTTAAAGTGGCAATCTCGAAGATCTCTGAAGATTTTCATTTAAATAAATGTCTGTTAAGTCACTATCTATCGCCAAATGAGGTAACACAATGATGACTGAGCCTATGTCCCACTGATGAAAGCCCTTGCATTTGCAGTATTATGAGTATTAAGAACAGGGTGTCTGTGGCGACTTCAGGCTTACAAACATTCCATGGCTTGTCATTTCTGTTAACTCCCTTCCTTATCTATTCTAGCTGGTTTAACTGGTTAATGTACTGCACAATGGAATTAAAACAACAATAGACAACAAGAGTGAGTCATTGAAATGTATGCAGTTTAACTTAAAGCCCACCTCCAGTATTTTTTCATTTTTGAGCTATGTATTTTTGTCCTATGCCACCACCTTTACATATTTGACAAATATGTGATTTTGAAGTGACTATGGCACCAAATGGTCAAAATTTCAAGCTCCTCTGAAAACAGTACTTGACAAAAAGTGACGTATCACTATCCAAGCTGTCACTCCTAACAATAAGAGTGTCAGAATCGACTTTGTTAATCACTGGTTGCCATGGTGTTGCTACTGCATGACGTTTGATTGCTAAACACACCAGAGTGGAGCAGTGTGATTTGTTTACAGAACACTGTACCATGATTATATCACTTCTTTTTTCACCTGTAATGCAACAACTTGGCTCTAACTCTACCTGGACAAGTTGGTGGGCTGTTGTTCCCTAAGCTTTAGTGGTTTATTTATCTCTTGACTCTTATGTACACAGCTGTGTACCCTTCACTTTTTGAAAATAATTTTATTTTTCAATGCTGCTGCCAATTGCTTGTGCTGATGGCTCAACCCAAAGAGTTTCATGGTTTCATGCCCATTCAACATTTGGAACCGGGAGAAAAGTGTGTCTATGGGAAAAATGAATGGGATTTTTCCTTCCGGAACCAAGACACCCCGGAATGGCCACGCCCACCGTTCCACTCTATTTTCTGTTTGGATAAAAATTGAGGTGGAAAGCAGAAGTAAAATTGGCTGGAGGGCAGCTTTAACCTGTCTGACATTAAGGTTAATTTGTTAATATTAAGCTTCTTTACGTGGAAGCGCGCAGGATTAGAGGAATATCTTAGAGCTTCCCTGGTGTTTCTCCAGCACAAGCTGACATGAGAGCTATAATGACATGACCTGCTGGTATCTTGGTTTGATTTAGATACATATCTTGTTGCAGATGCCATTATGCGTGATAGACACACTGTATAGATGTGGTTTTAGCACATTGCTTGGCTATATACAGTATGACGTTCATGTCACCAGATGTGATGTTAGCATACTGTTTGACTATATCACAGGTCAGGTCACAGGTTTGTCATGGGACAAATTTCCCCCCCTTCACATCAGACCTCTCTCTCCCTCCACAATATAAAACCAGACAGTGTCGGCATATCATTATGTCATGTGTCTAAGTTAACTTTAGCTGTTAGCTTAGTAGCTAACGACGACAGCTACTGAGGCAGCTAGCTCGCTGGTCGACTCTAAGCTAAAGCCAAGCCCTGGTGTTGAACGATAATAACCTTACCTGTCACACCAATGTTACACAATTCCCCTCGGCTTCTGTCGGTGTGGTACAACTGTCATTTATGCTTCGTTATTATAGTCGTTATTATCGCATAACGACTATGTCTAAGTCTACTTCCGAGATGTTAATGGTAAACTTAGCAGCTGCTAGCTAGTTACTGTGTGTTTATGTGCCACGTCTCTTCCGCTTATCCGTCTTCTTCGTTCTTTCTTTACTTGGTTCGTAAACCAGCTATTCTGCCACCTTCTGTACCGGCGGTTCATTTCAGTATTTCTTGCGCTGTTCCGATACAGCATCAGTAACTTCCATAACTCGACGAGAAGAAAAATATCAACGTATTCATTCTGCCCGACTTTGCTGCCATGTTCATAGCACAATTTATGACAAATGGAAGGAATCCTGCTTTATCCAGACAAACAACCCGACCCTTTGTCACTTGACTGCCTAATCTGTCCCCTTGATAAAATGTCATAACTATTCACACACTCCTTAGTGGATTCTGTATTGACTTTACTTCGTGATTCATTTCATAATGCAAGCATGTTATATATTTGCAATCGTCCTGAAATATTACATCTTTCCATCATGTGTAGTACCCTCCACTCCTTAAATGTGTGGGCATGTTATATTAGCTTTGCATAGCTATTTATTTTTTAAAGCTGCTATGTGCGCTATTCTGACTCTTACTGACAGTAAAGGGGAGTTACAACAGCCATTACAGTTCGAAACAAGTTCCTTTCAAACATACAGTATCTACCAAACTACATAGTATTCTTCTTGCCCAGACTTGGCTCTAAGATGATGTAAATCTCTCACTTAGTAGGTATTTTCTGCAGCTATTTCCCCCATCACACCCTTGGTATTCCAGGCTATATCTGGGGGAAGGTGAGGAAGACAGGTTCCCCACAATACTGGCATTGAATTGCCCCTCCCATCCCATCACCCATAATTATGCCTTCACACACATACAGTTGTATTATATTTTTTAAATAGTAGTATGGAAGCCTACTTTGTTTTGTCACCAACTCCAAACCCCTCCTTTTCTTTCTTTAGAAAAAGGGTTCCACATAGTCTCCTTACTCTGTAGCACCGTCCTAGATGTTTACAAACAATTATCACAATATTGCAAGCAAAACAGTTTGACTTAAATAACATTTCTGATGACAATGCAGAAACTACAGGCATTCCAGTGTCAATGTCTTTATTACAAACAGTGGGAAAATGGGCTCAGGGCCAAAACTAAAATAAAGCTCCTCCCGGACCGTGGTATGGGCTATTTCTCACTGATCAAAGACATCCAAATCAGGCCCGGGGAAACACACAGCGAGGGGAGTGAGAGAGGATGAGCTATCCGTTCATCTGCAGATCTGAAACCACGCTTCTTTATACCGTCCTCTATTCAGTTCTCTTTCCTTGTTAAAAACTTGTCGATCCATTCCAGCTCAATGCTCGGCGCTTGCTCGAGCTGTTTGCTTCCACTCTCAGCTGCTCTGCTCTGCGTTGGGCTGTTGCTGGCTACCTATAGTGAGGGAGAGGCACATTCACACATGCTCAAATAATCAACACATTTGCAGCAGCTGGTGAGAATGGTCCTTGCCATTGATCACCTAGCCCAATGGTTCACAACCATATGCCATCGTGGCCCAACAGTGGGCCAGGCAGGATTTCATTCCAACCCATCACTATACCTGTCAATTTCACTAATTAGCACCCATTCACACAGTGAGGGGGGAACTAGTAATCGGTGAAATCATCTGGTGCAGTGTTTGGTTGGAGTGAAAACCTGCATACTCTTGGGCCAAGACGGCACATGGTTGAGAACCACTGACTTCACTGTACATGTCTGTAGCTGTTATGGGCGCTCTCCATGGTGCTAATAAATCTGGTGGTGTTGATTGTAGAGAGGCTCCTCCACAAGGCCAAAATCATCACAGCGTCACGACAACAAAAAACTAACTTCCAGATACGTAACTGTGCTATCTGCATTCAGGGCAACAGTGGGCTATTGTCATCTGATGAAACTAGAATAGCACAAGAATTATTTATTTTGCACAGTTTATTTTGTCGGTGCAATAACTTGAACTCTCACATTGCTTGTTCAAAACAGAAATATAATGCATACTACATGTATCCAACATTTCCTTTGTTAATTTAATAGACAATGGCTGTCAGTTTGTTTGCGCTACTGTTTTTACATGGTGGTTTTGGTAACATTTACCTAAATCCACAATAACAGGGCTTGCTTATAATGTTAACAGCGGAGACAGGCAACAGCTATTGAAAATGATGATGTTTGGAACATTTGTTTATTCAACATAGAAAACCAGTGACCAAATATGTAGTCGGTGCTGTTATGTTGAATATATGTTGAATCACATAGGACACATCCAAAGTATTTTGGATTTAGATAAAAAAATATTCACACTTTGGGTGTGAAGTGTCACACATTCATGCTTTTCCATGAAACAGAAGAACAAAGTTTAGGCTAATACCAAAAAACGCCAGTAAAATGATGGGTTGAATGATTCCTTAAAATAAGCAACATTAAGATATGAATTGTATGAGTGTACATACAGTATATCTGAAGAATAGGCCACAGAACTTAACAATCCTTTCACCTCATAGATAAATAATTGCAGTGACTCATGATCAGAGGTTGCTAAATGCAATGACAAAAAGTCAGAGCTAACACAACAGAGGAAGAAAAAATAATTAAAGCCTCGAGGCCAACTGGAAATGAATGTTGTAAAAACCTTGATCTGTCCATGACGTCATAACATCACAAGGAGACCTTTTTAAAGGTGAGCGGGCAGCCAATTCACCTTTTGTATATTTATTCTTTATTTAGACAGTGGTAAAGTAGAGATGGGGACAGGGTAGAGGAGACACAAGGAGACAGGAACAGCGTTTCAATAATCCAGAACCACTACTTTAAAAAGTTTAGACATTGCAGTTTACAGCTGCAGCCATATTCGCTCCACAATCCTGCTCCATGGCTGTTGCTAGGCAACAAAGTGATTAAAATGCAGCTTGTCTGTAGAATATTGTGCAGCGCCGCAATACGATGGACGGCATCGATATATAATTTGCAATACGGCTCCCACAGTACATCCTAGCCAATCTCCATCAATCGCACCAAATAAGCCAAGGTATTTACTTGGTGTTTACCCACATTAGTAACAGCATACCGTTTTAAGCACGTTTTAAACCTTTGTTTTCACTGCATAGATAATAACATTGATGTGTGTGTATGTAAACACCCGGGGCATGCATAACAACAGCGTTCTGTTTACCGTATAGCATCCGTGTCCGTGCGTGTGTGTGTGTGTGTGTGCGTGTGCGCGCACGGGCACGGCTTTGTTTGTGAGTGAGGTGAAGAGAGAACCTTCCCTTTCACAGCTCACTGCACAACTGGATTGCCAGTGGAAAGAAGCAATGGGAGAAAAATGTGAAAGGCAGGAAGATCAACAGCCAGAGAGGTGTCGAGTGCAGGGAGCAAAAAATGAGATGTACATCAAGCTCAAACACAACAACGGCAATGATGGAATTATGTCATGCAATCGACCGTTATGAAAACCAACACATACAGTATAAGGGCATGTGCTTAAAGGTACCGGAGCTGTCAGACGGAAAGAGAATTTAAAGACAAACGATGGTGGTGATAGAGGACTGATCAGCCCTTGAGCTAAAGGAGGTTGAAACTGAAGCAGCGAGCAGGAAGGTTGCAGGGTAGCGGTGGGGGTTGGGAAGACATGGATTGATGGAGTGTGGCAGTATTGATCAGCCATCAGCCCTATCTGTGAGGGAAAGCGTTAGGATTAAGGTAGTGGCATGTTTAATGACTGGGTACCTGAAGTTAAAGGAACTGGCACTAAATCAGGGTGGTACCCTAGAAAACATGAAAAAACGTGCCTGTATGTGTATGAGTGTTTGAGTGTGTGAGCGAGCGTGCACGTGTCTTCTGTCTATGCTCGCCTGTGCAGCAGCTGCCCATTCAGTGTAGTGCCACTGTACAGCCGGCCACAGAACGACCCCCACCGCCAGCCAGCTCCTCCGCAGAACACCACTCCAATATCACTCCATAATAGAAACAAACAAGGCTAATCAGTCGCCATTGAACACAGGAAATATGACATTTAGAGGTGTGACCTAAGTAGACCGTTTAACACGGAGATACCAAACGTTGAAAACTGCTGTTGCTATATTCAAAGAAGTACTAAGACAGTTTATATTATCACGCATTAATACACATTGGTGCTCTGGAACCATAGCAGTCTAAAGTTTCCAACTGTGCTGTATTTATAATATAGTTTTGTATATTTTTGTGTGATTTCATGTTGTCTCGTGAGCCAGTAAAGGAAAAAAATCAGTCTGTATTAAGTGGTGTCTACAGGAGATCTTACAAAATTCATACAAAATTCAGTTGACTTAGAGCTGCTGTGACATATTTAGTACCAGTGGAATTCTTAGAACCTGGTTTCATTTGGTCACTCTACTGCAACATAGCCCTCTAGGGGCCGTTGAACTTAAATTCACATTTAAATGATTTACAATAAACAAACATTTACCCCATGCTCTCCTAAGAACTGTTCTTGCCAAAATCCAAAATGCTGTTCACAAAACACTACAGCATAAATAAAGCCTTAGCAGTTTCAAAGTTCTGTAAATTCTACAACCTTTGTCCAATCATAACTCTGTATTTGTAGGTGATGTCTGGGGGGTCCAGCAGGTGTTTAGGCCGCCCCAGAAAATGCCTCTGGCACTGATTAAAATAATATTATAACAACCACTTTTTGCAGCTGAGAACTTATACCTGTTTTTTGCCTCCCCTCTTTTACACCTGTTTTTTTTTTGTCCAAAAATAACACAGAATTAAATCGGCAGTCATAATCGTATCATTTAATTTGGAATGTAATTAGACTGTGGATTCCGTTACTTTTCCAGGGCAGTGGCTCAGAGGAAAATCCATTGGGATTTGCTCAGAATGAAATTGGATTGACTGATTGATTTATGTAAGTCAAATGAAGGGCAAAGAGACAGCGAGCAAGAATCTAGAGAAGGAGAGAGAGGAAGAGCGGGACAGGGGGG
>OMKK01066615.1:0-17338 GCA_900302305.1 Polymixia japonica
ATATATATATAAGAAACAACTTATACAAAGGTTTCAGTTTTTCAAAAGCACCTCATCACCTAGATCATATTCGCACGTTTCACTTATAATATAATAACGTGGATCTCTGGAATGACAAGTGGAAACAGACCTTGGTTTAAACATCCATTGTGATCCATCATGGCTAGTATAGCTTTCCACATGCAATGCTACAGCTAAATG
Organism: Polymixia japonica; assembly: GCA_900302305.1. Classification (NCBI taxonomy): domain Eukaryota; kingdom Metazoa; phylum Chordata; class Actinopteri; order Polymixiiformes; family Polymixiidae; genus Polymixia; species Polymixia japonica. Next base: position 202 of record OMKK01066615.1, read on the forward strand.
TTAACGTTCAATGCTCAGTCATATCATATCACTGTTTATTTCTGGCTTACCAGACGTAATGTTATCCTTTGCTCAAGTTTAGAGAGAAATGCTAAGATTAAGATTTTATTAAAAAAAATCATGCCATGTATATCAACATAACAATTAGGTGAAATACGTTTTAGAGTAGTTCTATCTACATGTTTATCGTTTACTGATTACATTTCATTGATCGTTTTCTTGCGGGTTACAAGCACTGCCATTGTGTCTAACATAGTTTCACTGGTATTAGAGCTCCCATTAGTGAGCCCAGTCTGGTTGTTGTTGTATCCCTGAAAGGAGAACTCAGAGGCGCTGGAACACATAAAAATAACCTTGATGAGGATCTAAGTGATAGCCCCCCCCCTCCCCCAGTCCTTATGATTAATAGTTTAATTATTCCAAGAGTAGTTTTTAGATTTGTGCAACATTGACAGTATATTTTCTAACGTTTTAGAGGTGTCTTCTATGGGCTGTCTCTGGGGAAAATGCTTTCTAGGCCACGAGAATTTAAGATGCAATACCAACGTCAGCCATCATGCCAGATTGGTAGCAGAAGAGGGCCTTGTTGTACCCACAAGCCCAGCTGCACACGCAAGTGGTAACCAATCATAATGATATCTCAATTTAGCTGTTTAGCTGGGCTGGCTTACCGGGGGCTGATGAACAAACAAGAATATTACAAACAAATGAAATAACAAACCACCTCACCAACAAGTTTGATTTACCATTTGACATGAAAACCATTTACAATTCATAACTGGAGAGATGGGTTAAAAATGTTTATTTTTAATGTTGACTCGCAAATCATATGTTTGGAAAGTGAAAAATAAATACATATATATATATTTCTGGTTGCTAGTATCGCCGGCAGTGTCTACGCGCAGTTACAGTAGGGCTCAACTAAGATGAAATTGACTCAATTTTACACAAATATGACATCCAATGTTTCTAACAAAAAAAAAATTGGTAGCCATTCTTACATAGGAAAATTCTAACATAATTGTAACAGAACGTGTAGCTCATTTTTCATTGCCGTTTTGGCTTATGTCTTTCACCATAAGTTTTGTATTATCAATAGTCCATTTCTCACTTTGTGTAATCAGCACCAGAATGTGAAGCCTAAAGGGCATAAAAAACGCATCTTGGCTACCTAATTTCTATCCTGTCGCTATTTTGGCACACCGTGTCCACCAGAAAGGGCAAGGTGTGTTCAGAGACTAAATATTGTTGGTCTCCATCGGTGTCACTTCTACTTATGAGATAAAAGCTGGAGGAATGATCTCACACAATGTCACGTACTTCAACGTTTTACAACTACTTGATAGACTCACCGGTAAGATAAGGATTTAGCTTAAAAAGGATCAAACAGACACGTCTAGACTAAATATACTTTACATTATGATTAAATGATGTAGCCTAGAAGCTTGACCATACATGTAAGTTAACAGCGTTGTTCTGTTCTACTGTTATTGCCTGGGTCCACATTTCGCTCCATAAGGCTCTGTTTTTCTGTTTGGAAGCCTATGAAAACGTAGCTCTGATTTTTTTTTTTAAACTTGTTGGTGGTGCGACCCAACACACAAGAACATTTTGCCTTGTTTCAATTGTGTTGTTTCTCACTCAGACTCAGACAAGATGGCACCATCAAACAATAGACAGCAATGGTTCGCCCCCCCTCCCGGTGTGGCCGAGGCCTATTTGCGGTCTGTCTGATAAGAGGTATCTGAACTAATAAACAGTCACAATAACAGCACAATAAGCTAGGCACACAAAGCTAAGCTAGCATCACAGATAAATAGATTCGCACACTCTTATTTAATTTATAAGCTAGTCTTGTCTTTAAGCTTAGTTTTTTTTATTTCCACAGTTGCCAAATCATGTCACACAATTTGGGTAAAATAAGATCCAAAACTGTGTTTTCATGTCACTCATAGATAATTACGTAACTATAATATTCATTATTGATTGTTTTGAGTGGGCATTTGTAGCTCTATTTTCCTATTTCTAAACCATTCATGTTCTTTTCCCATAGTGCTCCTGCTACAGAGCCGTAGTCATCAAGAGCCAAATTCAGGTCAGTCAAGGAGGAAGACACTTTACTCAGAACATGTATTTTTTTTATATTGAGCAGTATCCAATAGGCAAATGGCAGTATAATTGTTCTGGGTTCGATTCCCAGCTCAGGTCCTGTCTGCGTTTGCCCCAGTGTTTGTGTGGCTTTCCCCCGGTTTCCTCCCACCACCAAAGACAGGCAATTTAAGCTAATTGGAGATTCCAAATTGCCCATAGATGTGAATGTGTCTGTGTGTGTAATAATGACCCTGTGATTGGTGTCCTATCTAGGGTGTCCCACTGCCTCACGCCCAAAGCAAGGTGGGATAGGCTCCACCCCCCCCCACCCCCGTCCAACCCTGAACAGGAAGTGGGTTAAGAAAACGAGTGATGATGATGAGTGAAAATCTGAATGAATCTTTACATCTCTACATAATCTTTACATAAATGTTCTCAATCCCACAACTCCCGCAATCCTCTTCTCCTATTCGTAAAGAACTATGTCATCACCACAAATGCTCCATGAAACTGCACAGAATCTGTACTTGTTCTTTAGGCTAATGTTCAGACTTAAGTCCTGGCATGCGTGGGAAAAGCGATTGGAGAAGGTTTGCTGCCAGTGCCGCATCGTCGTACTAGCTAGCGCGGAGGTCCTTGCATCGAGCTGAGCAGGGTCTCCCATCAACTGTTTTGAAAAGGTAGACTCATTTTACATTTCAGGCAGTGGTGGATTCCAAAGCTTGCCGGTAGAGGAGGGAGAAAAAGATCCTGAACAAGGCTGGCAGTAAGTAACAGTCTTGTGTCACTCTGCCACAGATTTTAAATGGGTCAACATGGAGCCATTAACACTGGAAAGGCCAGGCTATTGAACCCCCTCTGCGGACAAGTGACATTCAGAGGTGTCAGGCCTTTCCAGAATTACAGCATAGACGTCTTCATATAGTGCAGCCTTAGACTAAATGCTATGAATCCATATAGTGTAAAATCTGCAGTGCAACGGAGGGCCAACCATAAATAGGAAACAACCAGTATTAATACAATTAAAATCATAATAAAACTTTTTGAACAAACACAGTCTGTTAAGTACTTCATGGAATGCTTGGAATCATGGCCAAAATAGTTAGTTGACTTTGGCTATTTTAACATACCTTAACCAAAGTTGTTGTTTTTTCATCGCTAATGTCAATATTAATAGACAATGATATATAGCAATGCCCATGCAAGGGCAAGGGGGAAAAAGCAGTATGGCGTCTTGCAGAGAATGGGCATTTTCATCGAAAACGTGGAACGGACTTGGGCGGTAGGCTGTGAAATACAGGTAAGAGAAGTAGACTGGTAGTAAAAAATATGTAGTCACACCGCCCGCATAAACTAAAATTAAAATGCAATTGCATCAATTATAATATCGGAGGGGACAAATTTGCTTTCTTTGAACATCGGGGGGGCCGTGACCCCGTCCAACTGGGAATTCTGCCACTGCTTGGAATGGGTTTTTATGCATGCGCTCGTCTTCTCTCTCACCTTATACCTCTAGCCCATAATTATATACGTCTTGGAAGGTTTTTCTGAACAAATTTCACACCCAAATCAGTTGAATTTCAAGCTGTTGTCCATTGCCTTATTCCTTGTACAGCTGCGTGACACTGCGGCTTCTTCTGTGGTGCGAAGACTGGGCAGTGTTTATCAATAAGTCAATGTTTCAAAGATAAAGGAAACGTTTCAACTGGCGACTTTCATTTTTGTGTAATCAGTCTGATCTGCTGTATCAGTAACAAAACAATGTGTTGCAGAGCTTTCCCATGCCAATTGCCCATCCAACCTCACTTCCCCCTTCAATAAAGTCTTCATCGTCCTAATCATACTATTGTTCTGAAGGCATGTGAGTAATTACATGTGGTAACATAGTTTCTATAGAGTTTTGATGATGCTTACTGTCACAATGGATAAATGCAACTAAGATAGTTGAATTGCGTGCTGGAAGGAGCGAGAAATTCACACTTCTTGTTCCAGTAACCTATAGTAGATTGTTCTAGCGCTAATGGTGCTTATTTTCCAAACCAAATTTACTTTCCAAGTTGAAATTTTGGACTATACATCAGGCATTTAAAGGCAGAATACTAAGTAAAAGTCTTTGAAAGACAAAGACACTTGGTGGAAACTGTGTTGTTAAATCTCAGGGTTCCTGACCTCTCTTGTGTTTACCAGGGTAATGCTTCCAGATATCCACGATGTTGTTCTTACACGTTGTATTGCTACAGGAAATATAGATTAATGTAAAACATTAAACATATTCTTTGAAACATTTTCCATTTCCATTTTCTCGAGGGCACATGTATATACAAACATAGCTAACAGGTGTCATCCAAGCTAACATATGCTAACACTACGCCTGCAAGCGTAATACTGAGCTAGCATACAAGCCAATTATAAGCACGCTCTTGAATGAGTGTACAGTAACTGGCTTTTTCAACTTTGTAAGATCCAAGAGCCAACATTGGCTCCAGCTTAAGAGCTTGGCTCACCCATATGACTTCGCTAAGCTTGATATTTTGACTTTTTGTAGTCAAAAAGTTCTCAGAAGCCCACTACAAAACTGGAAATGTACTAAGATAATGGTTGGTTAGTGTGGTTAGATGGTTGGAAAAGTTACAAGAAACACTTATCACACATCAATAGAATCAACACACACACGCACACACACACACACACACACACACACACACACACACGCACACACACACACGCACAAGCAATGCTGTTTAAAGCCATGTCACAAATCTTAATGGTGAGCTTGGCCAAAGTTTTACTTGCCTAATCATAAATCGCTGTTCTTTCTTGTTGTGTTGATTGTGCAGCATGTGCAGCACGACCAGCACTGGCATGTGTTAAATAGTTTAAATTACCAGAGAAAATTCATATTTTTGATGATTTCTCACTTCATCGCAAGTGCTAATAATGTGAACTTTAAATTCATTTTCTGCAGATTCAAAATATGTATAAAGTACATGCATAAGAATTGTAGCTGTCATGTATTAAGATAAGATCTGTCAGTAGATTTGAGAATAAAGACAGAAAATTTGACTTTCTGTGGCAGCGCTAGAAATATTTTCAATTCATTATACTGTATTTTGATTAGGGATTAGGACTGAAGGCAAAAATTCACAAAATTAATTATTGGAAAATATGCACTACAAAAGAACCGCCAAATAGTTTATTAGTGCTATTAAGGTCTTAACTGGTGTTATAAGTTGTTACATTCAGGTAGCTATTAAATAAAATCTCTCATCAGTTGTTCACTCTTGGAGGAATTAAGCAGTAGTTTGGTTAAGAACATATTCACCCCCGAGTTTAATTAATATTAAAGCAGTGACAAAACAATAGCCCCACTGCATTTGGAATCTTAACCCCGGAAACCCTCATTTGGAATGCCTAGCATATCTCTACGCTGCACCAGTTTAATCTATGCCATGTCAGTGTGACCAGGTGAAAAGTGGCCTTAATTCTATATTGGAGCCGGGCATGTGTTGAAAGCAGCAGAGACAGGTAGAGCATGCCATGGGAGTCAGCCCGTGACCTGACAGGGATTGGCAGGCAGGGTGTTAATTGGATTGGTGCGCCAGCCCATTTGTGTTGGCTGTCCCACAGCAGAAGACATTGTACCTAGTTCTTGACTCCCAAGACAAGCTCCTGTGCTCTTCTTGAGCGTACTCATAACGTGGCCGATGAAATTATGTTGTATTTCTCTATAGTAAACTTGGCTTTCACCAGACAAGAACAATGGGGGTTGGGGGGAGCAAATACATCATTTTATGGAATAGTCTAACTAAACTGTAATGGAGGATGTCTGGAATGGTAAGAATTAAAATGGGTTTTAAAATGACTTTAATTGTACAACAGGAAACTTGGACCCGGGTTGCACAGGCTGGACGAAAGTTTGTTTCTAAATCAGGGCATGATTTTGAAGGTACACATTTAGAACTTTTAAGTTCAGAAATTGAGTTGCACTGCAAGTAATTAGTACATATTGTAATTTAGATATAAAGTTATTGCTAAGATGAGTTGTGAATCAACAATCAAAGAGAAAGATCTATTGTCATTATTAGCGTGCTACTTATGTGGGCTAGGTGGAATTAGCCACTCATTTCAAAGGCATCATAGTTCATTACTTTGCTGTTTAAGTTTGGAAAATAAATTATCTTTAATTATTATATGAAATTAGCATATAACTGTTTAAATAATGATGCTGTATGAGGAAAAACTTAAAAAAATTTTTTTATTGTTTGTAAGTGCAATTCTGTCACTGTTCTATTTGCACCTGTCTTCAAATTTCCTGGGGGGTTCATCAAAATATTATATTGTAGATAGGCTGCATATAAATTTGTATGGTTTAACCAAAGTGTGAGTGCAATCATTTCTATTCTAGTAATGCATAAATCAGGACTCATGTACTTAAAGCTGTCACCCTATTTGACATTATACAGTCATACAGAGTTTGAGCATTACACTACAATGCATGGCATCATAAAAACAATGGACTGAAGCTAACTTGCTCATAGTCATAGTTGTGCCAAAGCAAAAATCTTGAGATATCCTGAATAAATCTTATGGTATTCTTTGTAAATGCAGCATTGTTGATGCTAGCAAGTTACTAGCTAGCTCATCCCGCTGTGTCCATTGCACTGTGAAATTACAATAGAGGAACATGTGATGTCAAATAGGACAGTTTTGAGCAATTCTGAGCTCCTGATCTGTTCTCCACTAGGTACAAGTTAAGGATAACATTTGTAAAGTTTGTAATGCTTCTCAATTTTTCTCCTCAATTAAAACAAAGTTTGGTAAAAAAGTTTAAGTCTGGACCTGAATTTTGCTTTGTAAAAAATATGTATTTGTCTGGTGCACAAACATGTTTAAAATTATAAAGTGCAAATATTTCATTGTCAGTAGTCATGGATCGCCACTGTACTCCACATGTATGAAGATAATATACTAATATTGTCAGCGTTATCATCAAAATTGTTGCATTAGTGTAACCGACAAAATGTGCTTGTTTAATTTGTAATTAATCTTACAAATTTAATTGTGATTTTTTTGGCATGTAGTTGCTCTTATTCTGCTGATATTGTCAGATGATCCTGTATTTTAAAACTAAGTTATACAAAAATTATGTATATAAAAATAACAATATTTATGGCCCTAAAAGGACAATCTCGTAATTCATCCTTCAAGCAAACTGCTGGTAACTGTTAAGATAGAAGTTCTATTTCTATTTCGACCTCACCATAGAAGTTTCATTTGTGAAATGGTTTGCGAATTCTCAAGTTCATAGACCATCAGGAAACTCACCGGTTTGGATATATCAGGTTTAATAAACAATATTTTACTGTACCTTGAAAAAGAAGACGTACATGGCTGTAATTATGTTTGGGTTTCTTGTCATCGCCAATAACTCTTACCGTAAGAACTCTGACTATAACCCTAACCTTTGATGAATCTTATCTAGACTACTTTCTACTGCCAGTGCCTCATCTTCTTTGGCCAGTCTAAAAGGGCTGGAGCTGAGACCAGTTGTGTGGTATAGTTTTCTTTGGTTTATGTCCTCATTATATTAACAAGTAAACAGTAGAAATGTGACAGGATAGCAAATGGTAAAAAAAATCCCACATTATTGCTTGGTTTTTCTGTCAACCAACACGCATCAGATATACAAATAGGATGACGTTGGGTAGTAGGTATGACAGGTTTTGTGTACAATGCATAATTGCACATTGCAAAATATTTCCAAGGAACCAATAATGTCTGCAGTCATTTGAATATGAATACTCTTCTCTCTAATACAGCAAAGCCTGTTCTCCTTAGAGTATACACAACCTTCAATTTAACCTCAACCATTATGTTCAATGGAGACTAGCCTTTCTATTGTTAAAGATGCTGCATCCTATTTTTTTAATAAGCAAAAGGATTAAATTAAAACCCATGCATTCCAAATGAAATAGGGATTTTTTGGACACATTCATACCAAATGTGTCTGGGAAAGATAATTCCACTTAATGGAAGCATTTAAATAAGTTGGCTCATGTCTGTAATGGAACTTGGATTATATCATGTCTTTTTCTATACAGTCATAAATATCTTTGGGAAAACACAACTTTACGTAGAGCATAGTCAATGCAAATGTTTACAACAATTTTGGCTAAACAAATTGTGATTGTGATTTTTTACAGTTTTGATAGACACGTACGTGATAAGGCATATTAACTATATATTATAGATATCTAGAGACGGCCACTGGTCTGTGTTATTATTAATTTTCTATGTTGCGTGCGTTCTTCACTTAGTGAAGGCCTAATGTGGAATTTGAGTATATTTGAGTACAACCTTTGGTGCCATATTGGCCCAACTCCAAACATTGTTTTATGGTTACTTCATTAAATTAAAGACTTATTTCACTCTAAAGCTGACTGCCTGTTCTCTTTACAGTAAGACAGACAGTACATGACAACTAAACACCAGTTCTAAATGTTTGTTTTAAAGGTGTAAATTGGTTGTTTACATTTGTATTGTCAGTAAACAGTGGAAGAAAAGGGATCTGTATTTTGTATATCCTCAAATCTTTGAGTAGATATTTGTAAACTGATATACACGAACGAAATAGATTGGGGCTTTCATTTTATACAATCCTTTATTGTAGTCATTATTACTATTTCAGACTTTGTCATATAATTTGTCAAACAATTCAAATTGTTTTGACATTAAAAATCCATCTCCTTCTCCGTTATATATCACTTAATATCGGTAGTAATCTCATCTTTAAGTAGGCACTGATGTGAGCTGTCAGATTTGCGGGTGATATCTCAATTAAGCAAAATAGGAAAAACTATTGTCGATGGGGGTGTGAGAGGGTATTTCCAAGCACCACCCTTTAAAACGGGAACAAGAATGTGTTCGGTCAGCTTGAACAGAGCAGGAGGACTTTGGGGGAGGAGTTCTCCTTTGTGACATATGCAGCATAGACATAATGAATTATATTATAATTACAATGCACAGTCTGTAGAAGTGGACAAAATAGATATTTGGCCAGGGGGTGGAGTGTGCTGCTCCATAGAGACCGGGCCACTCCAGACCGCGTTTCTATTCAGATCACTTTAACTTAGACAAATCTCAATATGAATGAATGGGGCTTTGTTCGGAAGATAAAAACTTTTGAACGAGGACGCTGCATCTTCTCTTACATCGGGGCAGATGAGCTATTTCAAACGCGCCTGAGCCAGACACCGGTCTGGCTGGTTTTTTTAACCATCTTTACTTTGTCAAAAAAAGCACTAACCACTCTTCTGATTGACACCTTACCCAAAACAACAGATGATGTACTAAAGCCTTGCTTGTAAATTTCAGTGTCACGGGACGCTCAATCAATAACGTTCAAAAGGCTAACGCTGGCGTCGTGCGTTCGTTCGTTCGCGGGGCGAGAACGCAACGCGCCTCGGAACCGCATTCGCGTCTACGCACGCGGTTTTGCCCCGTGCTTTCGTTTACGAAGCTGAGCCGCCGCCGGTGCGACGGCGAGGGAGTAGCTGAGTCCGCGGACGCGTGGAGAGGACGGTGCGAACCGGAGGAAAAAGGAAAGAAGCGGAGGGGAGGGAAGCTGGCAGTGACTGAGAGGATGAGGATTTGACAGCAAGGTGACAAAGAGTTCAAACAAAATGAGGCTTGTAGATTAGCAGCACTCCCCTCGGTGACAGGTGTCATCTCTTGGGGCAGTCTGTCACTCTGCCTGCTGCCACTCTTTATATAATATGAGGAGAGAGAGAGAGAGAGAGAGAGAGAGAGGGGAGAAGCAGCACCAGTCGCACGTCACTAGGCACGGCCAACCCCGGTCTCCCTAACAGTCACCGAGACCGAAGCCTGAAGAGGAAAACTAGCATGAACAAAAGCCAAGCGACGGTTTACGCGCCCATGTTTATTTGTCTATTTCGTGGCATGAATAGGCGATTCTGATTTAACATCGCTATCTTAATCACATAGGAAGCTGACGTGTATGGAACATGTAACTTTTTGAATTGAAGTAACTGAGTGTGAAAAATGTAATCATTTGGTCATGGACAATGCCCTATGATAGGCAAAGGCTAATATCCATAATTACTCTTTCACATTGTAGTTTGCAGGTATGTTACTCAATTTATAATGCTGTGCATCTTCAATCTGTGGCGTAGAAAAATCAATCACCTTTTCCATAATTAACTGCAGGGGCATCTAAAATAGGATCTTTATCAAGATTCAATTATTATCCACCAAGAAAATTGGTTAACTTATATATAGTGGGGTAGAGGGCAATACACCCCACAAAGTCAGAGGAGAGAGCACTAAGCCAAGAATGGAGAGAGAGAGAGAGAGAGAGAGAGAGAGAGAGACACGCCAAGAGAGAAAGAATATTCCTCTTTTGTAAAAAGTCAGTGAGTTCTGCCCGGTCCCTTAACAAGTCTGTAATACAGGAAGGTATTAACTAAAGCTCAGAGGGAGCCCTGCTCACATCATCCTGGTGACATGCAGGGTGAGACCTGCTGCTCTCTGCCCAAGACTCTCGCCATCTGGTCCACAGATTGCACTGAAATACACACAGCGAGGGCCGTTGCCACCCCTCTGGGTTAGAGAGTCACCAGAGGGTCAGCTACTCGCCCGGGGACTTTCTCCCTCGCGCTCTTTAACTGTTGTTACTTGCTTACGCTGATTACATAGCCGGTCAATCCCACTATTAATCTCCCATAAACTACTCTAAATCAACACAGGGAACGTCTACTTTTTAATATCGGAGAGGCAATCAAAAGAAACCGCACGAGAAAAAACAAACAAAACCCTAATAAGTATTCAGATGTTTGTGTCACGACAGAGGAGGGATGCCCCCTATTGACTTCGTCGGGGGGGGGAAACTAGAACACGGGGCAGCAGAGAGAGTTAAACCGGCGGAGCAACGGCGAGATACGCCGAGTTCTAGCGTCCCGAGCGCCGCGGTTCTGACCACAATAGCAGGGAACAGATCCCTAAGATAACGCGGACAAAGGAAAGACTGTAGTACGCCCGGCGTTGAAATTCAGATGGCCAATATACATTAAGGTTTTAAAATATTCATTGCACAGGTTGGAGGGGATAGAAGGTTATGTGTGTATTTGGCACCCTCCTGAATGGAAAATTCTCTCTGCATAACAATCAGATGGTATAGAGTCAGAGATATAATGCAAACGAAGATGAGTAGCGCCCGGCTATATCCATAAGGCAATTTTCTGTAGCCCGCAAGAGTATGAGTTACATCTCCACCGCGTATATATATATATAGTTGTTTTTTTTTGAGCGAAATTATCATCAGGGACACATTTATACGTTTTCCCTTGCTATTGATTCTAGGTATCCAAATGTTTGATAAAAGAATGCGTCTCCTGGCGAAATGATTCCACGCAGTTAACGGCGTCTGTGCTGGGCCGCATTTAAAAACGAGTCGCACGCCTTAACGGCGCGTCCGCGGTCTCTGAACCAACGCGTCCGTTGGGGGAAATCGACCACCCTGGGCACAGTTGCGCTGTAGTGAGTAATGAGACAGGCTTTCCACGATGGCTGATAGAGGCTCCCATTAACAGCCGCGCTTCGGGGTATTCTCTCTCTCTCTCTCTCTGTGTGTTGCGGGGATGGAAATGAGATCTGATAGAACCGTGTATAATTTGTTGTCACATCAAAGTGACACTTATTAGCTTTATTTCCTTATCATTGTTACATCTACAGTACCTTCTGGTTAAAAATGTTCCCATAAAGCCTCGACTCTGATGCCGGCAGGCCGCCGTTATTCATGTGCCACTATGTATAGCAGCAGTCGGGCGTAACGTCCGTTGATGGTTATAGAAATGTGCGTACCGCTGTCGAGAAGTTCTCATATCGCGTTTAATGAACGCGTCTCGTACCGCGGGTAGATTTGTTTTTTCTTCTGAAAGCTAACGTGCGTTTATTCCGCTTGCTTTTAAGACGTATTTTAGACACGTTCTTTGTTGTCGGAGACACGGGCCTTTGTTTTTCCGCCGCTCGTCCCCGGCGTCACTTCCCTTGATCTCAGGGGTGGATCGTCTCGGCGTTCCAACTTTGCGAAAGTTTATGGCGCCGTCGCGCGTTTCGGCGGTTTTCCTCATTACGCGCACGCGCGCACGTTTGCTCCGCGCTCGTGGGCGCGCGCAGGCCGACGTGAGCGCGCGCCCTCGCCTCGTGTCTCCAGGACTTTAAATTGGGATATTGTTAGATGGGCTACTATCAGAAAAGAATTATTTTCCCAACTCCAGCAGAGATGTGAACGCGGCCAGGCTATACTTTACCATTGCATCTATAGATGTGCGGCATTATAACTCATGAGTGGCACCTCATTTCACACAGACTAATGGCTTGACACCGAGAGCACACCAGGGATCTAGGCTGGGAAGGTTCCCTATTTTTTTTGGTCTAAGTTTTATGAGGTACAAGGATTAGGGTTGATTGAAAGTCACCTGAGCTACTCTACTATGGCTTCTGCAAAGCGTGTCAGTATGTATATGGTTTTACATAAAATCCTTTATCAATGACGACTTCATTTCTTTTTTTTTTTTATGATACGCTGACAGGCCATGTTTTATGACTTTGCTTTAGTTTAGTTCTTACAGTACAAACACAGTGAGCTCAATTTGCTGTATTGAATAAAAGCCTGTCAAAGCTAAAGATAAGGCAAGATTTAGGTATTTATACTTTTCTGAGAATCACCCCAGACTTGCGCAGCAGGCTTGTAATGTTTAACAGATTTAGATAGAGAGCAGCAGACGCGGAGGCACAGTGCAGTCTGGGGTGAACTTCCAGCCTGGCTGGATATGACAGACACTGTAGCCCTCCAGCTTAGTTGTCATACACCGGCGACCAGTCAGAGCTCGTCAGGTAGCATGATTGTAAAATTGTGTTGTGACACCTTGAACCTGCCGGTGATATATAACCATGTTAATTTTCTGATAGCACACGGCAGGGCGTTAGGAATCAGAGTTATGATGGGTGTAATTTGCACTGCCAACAGCACAGTGAAAGGAGCAGGTCATCAGTTGGATAAATACAAATTAAAATTGATGCAGGTCTCATTTCTGCTTGACCAGTTTGGTGGGAGGCTGCTAGAGAGCCAGGAACGCCGCGTTTGCCATTCGCTCTTCTATTTTTGATTCAGAGCCCGAAGGCAAAAACTCCCAATAAATGTACCTGCCCAAAGAGACGGTGGAGTATCACAGGCCTTATGATAAAACTTGAAAGGCTACGAGTAAGACTGCTAATATAGTTCACAGACTAGTGTTACGCTTATATAAAGATGTTTCTCGTTTGAAGTTAGTGAATTCTCATTTCACGTCGATGGGTATATACGCTGAAATACAGAGTTCGCACGACAAATGAACAGGTGCATTGCTGTATATTTTTTCACTATGAATTGGAAGACTGGACATTGGACATGGAGTGAAAGACTGAAATAAGAGACTAGTGATTTGTGAAACAATTTCCTGTATGAGCGACAGCCTCATTTTGATTGCTGTATTTGCTGTTTATTGCAAGAATTGTGTGTGTGTGTATGTGTGTGTGCATGTGTGTGTGTGCGTGCGCGTGCATGCAGGTGTGGTTGGCGGGCTGGACAAGAGTCTATCTAGGTATGTTTGTGTCGTCTATCCAGCGAACACAAAGAATGACAATATATTTCTCAAAAATATGAATACATTTCTTTTATATAATGATAATTCAACATAGTAACTCTCATTGAAAATGGCAATAACATTTTAACCATCACCATCTATAGAACATATATATATATGAAATACCTTAATAATAAGTGTGCAATGATGATTTTGAACACAGACTCATCAGTAATGTTTTCTAGAATTTCACTGATATAATAATTATATTATCCGCACTCTTTAGTGGAGGTTGATTGTTCTTGCTGTGAGCTAACACACTTAATTGTAGTATGCAAATGAGAGCAATTACAAAGCTTTTAGGTGAAGAGATGACAGCTGAGCTTGGTTTTATTGGAGGCCTCACCCAAACAGTTGTCATGGAAACAATGAAGAATAACGTAACTGTCAAATAGATATAATCTGATCATATGTCCAGAAATGGCCTTTTCTTTACTTTCCGTTTCATAAACCAACCCATATTAAAAGAAGGTTTGTGTGATTACTGAATATATTGTACAACTGCTTTACGCAAAGGAAAGGAGGTAATTTGAGAAAAAAAAAACCAACATTCAAAACATTGAAATTGATTCAATTTCGAGACCAAAGCTTATTAAGATTATAAAATATGCTTGCACACACACACTCTGAAATGCCTTGCATAGTCTTTTTTTTGGCAGTTTATATTTTTAGTTGCATGAATCAAAAAGAAACTTCCAACAGTTATTCAGAAATAAATATATATTTCGCCATAATTGTACTTTGTTTGTATTTATGTACTTTATTGTGCTTGTGCAGTAGACATATTAGTTTGTAAGTCGGTTGTTTTATTGATATGAGGTAAGTAATCGGTCATTGATATGTATCAACATTCACTGCCGGTTAGCCCTTCTGTAAGGCAATGGTAAATCCTATATGTTGACTGTACAGCGGAGAGGCCCCTACCATATACAGTGAGTATCTACTGAGAGTTCTAGTGGAATGTTTATTGTAGGAACACAGAGAGTCACACAGAGTCAACGCACTCGATCGCATGACAATCATAATGATGGTGGTAATAATTGTCATTATCTACAAAACGTGATACAGAAGCAATGTCACAATCAAGACCACTACCATCTTCAGCAAAATCATCATCTTTGTTCATGTATTTTTATAGATGATGCTGTTTTTTTTAAATCATGCTGTTTGATAAATTCAGTGCTACGTGGTTAAGTAGTTGAAACCAGCTCTTTAAATTAAATGTTTTGTAAGAGTATAATTTTTATCAGTCCCAAATTAGACATTCACTGTTCTCTTTGTTTATTCCAAATTAAGGGGAATGACACAATGAATGCTGCTGGCATACAAAATGAAAAGTTGCAGTCTCAATTTGATATTTACTATGGCAATTTATATTACAATTACTCTTGTGGATGCTTTCATGAATTAAATATGAGTTGTGTCTGAGAATGAGATGTTATAGAGGTAAATGACAAGAGGCAGCCTGTAATTGAGGTGGTGGCAACATGGGCCTGCTGAACTAATCCCTGACTGGGTCATGTGACAGGCTTTTCTCCAATAGCAGGAGTTCTTTTCACCACAAAGCCAGGGCAGCTGGGAAAATTGATTTCTCATCTGAGCTGTATTTGATAGCTTTTGAAATCAAAAATTGAAATTAACTAACCTACGCCCCATCATTACAAAAGAGCAAATTAAACAGTGCAACAGCATTTCCTGTGAGTGCTGGTAGCCTGTGAATGAGACAATTTCAAAGATCTATGATCTTTCTTGGTCCATGTCTCTCTTTTAAGGCTTTTTATCCAGTATACAGTAGAAATAATATTTAAACTGTGTACTGTATTCTTGCTGTGATATCTAAAAACAGAAATATTCTTAATATTAATGTGTCAATTTATAATTTTACAGAACACTTGAATGATTTGAGTGAAATCTAGTGATATTTTGCCATATATAGTTTACATTTTGCATGCACTCATCTTGATTAGATTGTATTTTCTGCAAATAAAATAGTTTCTAGTTTGGTTTTATAATGCAGCTGATGAAACCATCAGACATGGACTATTGAACAATCTGTGTTACATAAATGAATGATAGATAAATGTGTTCTATACATCGCTTCAATGCCATTGTTGTGGAATTACCTTCTGATTTCATGAAAATGTATGGCTGAACAGTGTTGTTGTGTATCCCACCACCACCTATAGAAATCCAATAGCTTCTTCAAAAAGTACAGTTTTCTCCAAGTAAATCATAAACTAGGTTAGAATTAAATTTAGAAAACTAATAAACTTTTATTTTCCAGTAGAACCATAGCACCCGATATTTATCAAGGACCAATTTATTTATTTTTTTACAAACAACAAAATTAGTATTTTATTATTTGAACATCACGAACACAAATTAAACAAATACTATGAATAAAATCTCTTTGTGAGAGTGAGTGAAAGTGAACAAGCAATGGAGTGAAAGGTATCTGGTTGAGCTGACAAAAGACATGCTGAAACAGATGTTCTTGCAGGTGGACATGAAGATCAATAGGCGGCAGAGAGCAACTAGATAGTTACCTGAGCTGGAGGAACTTGTAGCAGATGTTAAACAGACTGATGCCCTGGAAGGCTGATCAATGGACAGGAGGCAGATGGAGGAGAACATGCAGGAGTACTGGGAGGCGCTGTTAGCAGACAGAGACATAAAATAATGGGAGTCACATTTGATATGCAGATGGGATCTTGTCCACAATGTTGAACCGTCAACAGCGAAATAATAAGTTTCAACTTTGGAAAACTCCAACTTCAGGCAAAACTCTACCCCATGCACCAACTTTAGTGTAATGCTAATTGCTGAAGTATTTATCTTGGCAAAGTCAGGACTGTGTAAAAATGATTATTTGTCCAGTATCATGATTCTAAGCAGGCAGGTTAGGGTACTGTGATGACCATTATTAGGCCGGAGAAATGAGAGATTCAGCAGTTTTCCGAACAAAAAATTTGCCTAATTAGCAGTGGTAAGAGGCAGTGTCAGGCTGTGAATTAACACACTATCACCTTTACCTCCCATTAGTGACTTAAATACACAATGACAAAATCCAGAAGTATCTCTTGGGCATCACCATCACTTACTTTAAAACTAGGGCTGGCACTTATTGAATTATCAAAGTACATAAGATCAAAATCCTTGGAATTCTTGTTTGCAACGTTGCGTTAGACCAATTATTTTTTCAGGTAAGTATAAAATGTTTATTTTATCCACATCCTCAGCAAAACACGGTATATGCGCGTGTCATTATTATCAGTGACGTGAATTTTGAACACGATGAAGGATTTCTTAATGTAAAACCCCAACTGTATTAAGAAAGTAGTGTC
>OMKK01066623.1:7032-18202 GCA_900302305.1 Polymixia japonica
CACACACACACACACACACACACACACACACACACACACACACACACACACACACACACACACACACACACAGCCCATTGGGTCAAGTTTGTGGGAGTTCTTGCTTACCACTATTACAACTACTGCTTTTCTACTTAAGATACCAGAAATGTTATGTTGTAATGTAATGTTATGACTGCATTTTACTGATGGAGGACAGCCTCATGGACGGGTACATTTAAGGCTAAAAAAAAAAAAGATATAGACTGATGACTTAAATCAAAAAACATGGCAGAGACACAGAAAATGTCTATGATCCAAACAATATTTTATACACAGCTGTGGCACAATTGTTCCCTAATGGCTACAGACTAGAGCATTAAAAGCGGAGAAAATTTCCCCCAGTGTCAAATCAGCCTGAATAAACCACTAACCACTAATCCTGTGCGTGCAAAACATGTAGGACTAATTCTCGAACAAAGATTAAAACGCAAAACGAACGATGCTCCTCGTAGTCTGGCTCCTAGTAACTGTTCCTAAAAACTGTAGAATGGGACTTCCGGTACAAATGTCAAATCAGAGTAAATCACCGCTGAAATGCCCTGTGGTTGCCACATATATTAGACTGTCAAACTATTTATCAGACAACTCGGAAGGATGTTTACCAACTTGAAAAGGTTTTAACTCATACCTTCAGCAGCACACAGTAGCAGGAATCCTTCAAATTTGTGTGATATAAGTTTTGTATTTGGGTGAATTTTGGGGCCTTACTGTACATATAGGGTATTTGCGCAGGCATTTACAAGCATATATTACATATATATGATATATGTTCAAGGTTCAAGGTTCACTTTATTGTCCCCTAGGGGAAATTAGTTTTGCAGTAGGATGCAACAGTAAAATAGGACAGAGAAAAATATACACAACATATGACATGGACAATAACATTAAAACGACAGGAGTTAGGGCAAGGGATATTCCAGATCATAGTGCACAACAAGAACACCTACACGCATAGTACTAGTTGCACATACAGTATATCATACACATATGTGTGTATATCAAATATGTGTATGAACAGCAAATTCCTAGACATATTCTTTTCTATGGGAGTGGTCTCTTCTTTGAGTGCAGGTATGCAGGTATTAACTCCATGGCAGCTCTAGTCCCCTGTGTGACCTTCTTCCTGTTCCAACCTTAATATGGTTTAGTACCCTACCTGGAGTCACTGACATGGTGAACTTATCTCTGCTCACAGCAGACACTACAGATATGTTTGGAAATCTTTCTGGACCCTCACTTCTTCGTTCTGTCAATCAATCATCTTGAGACCCCCTCGAAAACGAGATGATACATCTCAAGGGGTTATTCCTAATAAATTTCAATCAATCATCTTGCTTGCAGCTAATTTACTCCACAACGTAAAGATTATTCGTGCGCGTGTACACAACGGCACAGAACACTTTCCGTAAACCTGAAATCACATCATAGAACAAGGAGCCCTTCGACACATTTTGTATGTAGCATGTTTGGCAACAGTGTTGGAGCGACTTACCTGAAAGACAGAACCAAACCAGAAGGCATAACCTGTAGGCGTTTTCTCCAAGCTGCCAACATTAAAGGATAATTCCGTCCATTTTCAACCCGGATCTCATTTTCATATATTTTCCGATCATACCGATTGGCTCTGATCAAAATTTGCAACCTGCAGCTCCAAAGACTGATCCCAAAATCACCCAAAACATGTCTTTCAAAGGGTCACGCTCATCCTGCGATGACACATGCCTGTAAATACATATAATCAGGGCTCTACGCTAGCCTTTTTCCCAAGGAGCACACACAAAGAAATGTAGGCATATGTATTGTATATATATATTTTTAAAAAACGAAACTCTTCCTCTGTCACACACTCTCTCTTGCTCCATCTCCCTCTCTCTTTCACTCTCTCTCTTGCTCTGTTGTTTGTTATTTAATGTTCAGGAAAGGTAATTTTATGCTTCTGTTGAACTCTTAGGGCACTTTTTCAGGGATGCCAAAATTCCATTATAAGGCTAAAATCACAGCAGAGCAGCAGAAACCTCGGGGTCATTTGCCAACGCTGCTGGCCCATAGAATACTTACAAGGTAACTAATACAGAATGATGCAGGTGAACTGTCCCTTTGAGGCTGCTACACACCTACGGGCAGCTCAACCGGCTATGAACAGTGTGTCTCCTCTGAGTTGGTCACAGCTCATCGGCTTCCATCACACCGTTGGACTCGGCCACCGACGCGTGTCTCGATTAGTAACCCTAACGTCACTAGTTTTGCCAAAATAAAAGCTAATCAATTTAGTTTCTCTCACAGCAGCAGTTCAGACTCACTCAACTGACGGCTCGAGGAAAGTGTTTGTTATTGCGTTCATAGCCGAGCTATGATTGGTGCGTTGAGCAGCGCGTTGCATGCATGGAGTAGTAGTTTTTAGCATGCTTAAAAGCCAAGACACTAAACAGCGCAGCTTTCTCAAAGAACTACGAGTATTGATGTATGGTAGTACCCCGATTTGCACCTGTGCAAGGAGATATTTTTTCCAGTTCGCATATACTGTATATATATATTTAATCACATATGTGAGCAAAATATCGCACTGTAGAGCTATGCATGTAATAAAACAAAATATCGCAAGACATGCCTCTCTTGTGCAGTTTTGATGATAGCTTTGTTGTTTGATGCTAATTTTCCTTGTTTTGGTAACTTTCTTGTTTACTATTAGCTGGCTGTTGGTATTAATACACGGCTTTGTTGTGACAAAAGTTTATACAGATTTCTAAGCGCTGTTATGTTGCAGATTGCCCCAAGAGACTGTATTGTAAACTAGCAATCCAAGTCAGCTCAGACTGTAAGTACACTACAACGAAGCAACTGATGAAATGTTAGTCATAGCCGATCGGTATGATCAGAAAAGATCCTTATCCTTTAAAGCACTCTGTGTGAATCAGATTAACCAGATGTCATAGGCCATATCTGAGCTACAAGCAGGGGGGTTCAATAGGCCCGGGAACCTTTCATGAGAAGCGTTTCTACGTATCAAAGTGCGGAGCAACCTTGTGGGTAATGAGAATCCACACAGGCGCCGGTGCAATGGAACTGTCACATTTCCCCCAGGGCTGAGACAGCCCACAGTGACAGATTGTTGCTGTCATTCACACACACACACACACACACACACACACACACACACACAGTCTCTCCTCCAGTGCCAGCACAGTGCCTCTTCTGTCAGAACCCCACCAAGACCCCCCTCTAGCCAGCCTCCGCTCCTCCACCTTGTGTTCGCACAGTAGGCAGAGGAATACATTTCCCTCCAAAAAAAAAAAAAAAATCTACCGCAGATCCTCCCATTACCCAGACGCAATAACAACCACTTCACACATGTCCCCTCCTCTGCACACAAACCCCAGTCTCTGTGCTCACTCTCAAAGCAACTCTTAAATATTGCTTTTTGAACTTAAGAAGCACCTAGATGGATGGTAGCCTAAAAAAAGGGCGATTTATTTACCAGCAACGAAAAGCATTGTGAAAGCCACATAGCTTACCCGTCACCTTAACAGCTATGGTATTGCTTTCTGAAGCGGCGCTCGTTAAAACATGTTTTGTGTAGCTGTTTACTCAAAATAAGTAAATCGATATTGAGTATTGAAATTCTACCCTCCGTGCGCCTTTTGCGATGAACAAGCTGTTTCGCTGGGTGTAGCCCGAGGTTCACTCATTAAAAGAAACACGGCCCTGATTGACCGCTTGATGGGGAAGGGCAATTTGAAAAATGTTTTCATGTTGTCTTTGACTGTGGCTCAGGCTGAGCTGTCCATCAGGGGTCTGGGCAGCACCTCCACAGCTTGTGACATCGCAAATCGATCTGAAATCAAAATGGCTCGTGAAACCACACCGATACCACGTGGATATTTGAAAGTACAAGTCTAGCCAGGCAACATGAGTTTCCGGTTTCATATTTTTACAGCTTCTTAATCGTATATCAACTATCTTAGACATGAAGGGACTACTAGTTTTTGATTTTCCAGGATATGTCACCTTCACATTTTTACTTAAAAGACTGTCTCCATTATAAAGTGAAGGACAGCTGAAATAAAGGAAATTGGGCTGTGGGAAGTATTATGACATAAATCAGTTGAAATTAAACTTGAATAGGAGAACTGGTTTGATGAGACCTTTCTTCTGGACAATATCCACAAGGTCCACAGAGCAACCCTTGCCAACCCCTCTACACCTCCTCGCAAAAAGCAGTGGCAAGATCTCCGGAGTGAGGCTCAAACCACTCTTGTAACCCTGCAAAATTAATGGTGAATCACCAAAGCGCAAGAAATACAGATTCACGCAAAAAGGTATGATATGCACAGTTGCTATGAAGTTCCAGAAGATGGCATTATTCTTATCGAAGACGAGTCAACATTTGTGGAGCTCTGAGGGGAGCACTTTAACCACCTGCTAAACCAGTCCGACCCAGTGGATCCAGCGGTCATGAAGGAATTCCACAAAAAGGTGCATCATCCATTACCTTGATGAGCCACCAACCATTACAGAGGTCAGAGCTGCTACCAGATCACTGAAAAAACAATACATCTCCTGGACCTGACAACATCCCAGCAGAGACCCTTAAAGAGGGTGGTTACTTCTGCACCGGTACATCATGGTGGTATGGAATCAGAAGGTTTATCCACCAACACCATCACCATTGATAAAAACAAGTGAGATAAATCCATCTGCTCCGATAGTAGGGGACAGCACTCCTGCCCATTGTTGGAAAGGTCTTTGCCAAGGTCACGCTCAAAAGGCTGATTCAGTCAGTATCAGATCACGTCACCCCAGAATCACAACGCGGCTCCTGCAAAGTCCCTGTCGACACGATCTTTGTCACAAACCGCTCCGGGAGAAATGCAGGGAACGTCAGAACCTGCTTATAGCTTTTGTGGATCTGTCAAAGGCATTTGGCACAGTAAAGAGAGCTACTTTGGGATGTTCTGTGAAAATCTGGCCGCCCACCCAAATTTATCAACCTCCTCCACCAATTCCACACAGGAATGATGGCTCGGGTCATTGTGTGCTCTTTAATATATTCCTGGTCTGCGTGATGGCACTGCTACACAGGGAGGTAGAGGTGGGGGCAGGAGTCACTGTTGACTTCAGACTTGATCTCTAACATCAGGAGGCTGCCACCAAGATCACATGCTCCGGTAGATCACACTGCAGAAGCACTCCAAGCCACCGTCTCAGCGTATAGAAGAACGTATAGAAGAACGGGCCTGACTGTTAATAAACTGATGTCATCTGTCAGTTTCAGATATGTCGGCTGCATTATTTGTGACGACCGGCAGACTGGACTGCCTCAAGCAAGCCATGGATCCGTTAGAAGACTCAGAAAGAGGGTATTTCAGAATGTCCATCTCAACCTCGACATCAAAGACCATGACGTTTCCACCCTCTCGTATGTGAAATGCGGACCACGTACAGCCACCGCACGAAAGCTCTGGAGGCCTTTAACAATCCACTGCCTCTAGAAGATCCTTTCAATCATCCTGGCAAGACAGAATTCCACACACAGACATTCTCCACCGTGCTCGGCAGCACTGAATCCACCTCACGCCAGCTCAGATAGCACGGACACGGTAGCCGTGTGCCTGACGCTCACCTCCCCCGTCAGGTTCTGTGAGGCCAATTACATCAAGGTCAACGGCATCAAGGTCAACGGAAAAACGCACTCCGCATCGACACGAGGAGCGTGAAAAGAGGCGTGCTCAGAAAACTACAGCTGCCCCTTCCAGCCAAACGTTCACATGTGCGCAGCCGTCACTGTACATCCAGGTTAGGAATGTACAGCCATCAAAAGACCCGGTAAAGTAAGCCAATGTTTAGTTGCATTGGACATAGTCTGTGGCACAGGCCACACTGAAGTGACAGACAGGAAGCTCTTTCTTGTAAGTGCGCAGGCATTTTCTGGGGGAACGTCGGAGAATGTTTGAATAGACAGCATAGTAAACTGAATTAAATATACTTTTAGAGAAGATGAAGAGCCAATTCCAGTATCTCTAGAAGCAGGCACAGAGGAGCGTCTGACTCTAAAGAATAATAAATTGTGACCACAGGTCAAAACAGTTGAGTACGCTGACAGTACAGAGACGTACTTGGAGTAAACATATTGATTAAAGTGGTGTGATGTGGAGTTGCCTTCTATTTACATTGTGTCATCTGTCAATTACATTTCTTGGCCCAAAACTGAACACTATGAATCAGATAATCTGTGTATTTTTCAGGGGTGGTTGGACTACCAGGCACAGACTGAGTTCACATGTTTGAAAGTGAAGAAATTTCAAGCAATTTCAAAAGTAATTTAATCAGAGTCTCACCAAAGAGTTAAACTCCTTAGGAGATAGTCCACAAAGGGGACACGTGCAGGTTGGAACAGTGTCAGAATTCATTTGGAGAAACTTTCCACTAGAATTTGTGAGCACTCTGCGATGCTCTGTAGTCCACTCCACCTGCCCTGTGTGCACTTTTTGGAATTAAACAGCCATGGCAATGGATCATACTCACTCTACAATCCCTCATTCAGAGCAGCGGTGACAAACAAGGACAAATTCAATGGCAATTCATTGATTTGCATGAGAGACTCATGTAACTTGTCTCCATGGTGACAAATGTCTTATCACAGCTTGCAGCATGCTCTGCTTTTATTGGTTCGGGACATCTGTTTCTGTGATGCATTTTCAAAGGACTTCAAGGAATAGTTCACCCAAAAATGAAAATTTTGTTGATGCTCTAGTGAAGTTTGTTTGTCCACAAAACACACAGCGAGTTAGTTGATATTTGATGTTTTTTCTGTAAAGAACACACATTACGGCACATTGAATATATGTGTGATAATTGAATGAGGAAGAACCAATTTACAACCACCGATTTCAATTTTTGAGGAAATATCTGTTAATGTTAAAAATGCATTCAAAATTCAACAGCAGATTTCCTATATTGATATGCTACCTCATTATTTTTTCAACTCTTTACATTCTGAAATTTACATAATTGTTTCTTTTCATTTTTTTTGTTATTACATTCAAATTTCAATAACTGTGTGACCATGGGGTGTAAAACCAATATCAGGCTTCACTTCAAACTTCACTTTGGAAACAATGTATTAGTGAAAACTCAATACTGAAGGCTAAACACTTATGCTGCATGAGTTGGAGTAAGAATAGATAATAGTAGATAATGACTAAGTTTTGGGTGAACTATTCCTTTCACGCTCTGACCTTGGGTAGTTTCATATCTTTCTTCATTGGCATTTCACTGTGAACGCTACAACTACATTAGTTCAGACCAAGTTGGCTGAAATTCCACTGAAGCCTAATATAACATTTATTTATGTAGACAAAGGATAGATTAAAAACGTTTATTTCTTAAAAGTGCTCTTCTCTGAATTAAACAACCTCCAATTCATCCTACTTATCATGCCAATGAGAGATGGGCCTTGAAGTCTGTGCCCCAACACTGATACAACTTAACCATAGCTAATTTAACTTTCACAACACTTTCATAGAACATCTGGATGTTTATTTATGACTTTTTATAGTGAGCAGGGGCCCCCGCTAAGACATACTGTACATTTCTCATGGCGGGCATCTGAGCCCATAAGAGTCCCACTGCATATCAGACTTTTAAATCAGGTCCCGGCAGATCACAGGGAGCAGATGTCTCACACATTGGCTCCACTTCAGAGACTCAGGTCACGCTGCTGGTCCCTCAACACCTGTGAGGCATATCGAAACATTCATGGCCTCCTTAATCAGATTCAGCCACTGTCCCCCTCACTACGGCAGAACGGCCAGAAAACCCCCATAGGTACAAGGGACATTGGCCAGCACTTAAAGTTCAATCATGAGCGCGTTTTAAAATCACTCACTCCATAACTTAATGGTGTGTGGTGTTTAGGCAGAGACAGGAAATCAACCGCAAACGTCCCATCTTCCCGGGTCTTCCAGATAATGCGAAGCTCATCCGTTTGTGGGGGCAAGGCCTCCTGCCACTGCTATGGAGAAGGCTGTCGCGGCAATGAGCGGCATGGGTCCTAATAACCACTTCCATCACAGCTGCAGACAGATAGCAGCTACAGCCAGACCAAAGAAAGAGTGTTATAACAAGCAGCCCTGTTCTGGTCAAAAGGAGCAATACCTTGAGTGTTGCTTTGACATTTCTAAACCAGAACTGGAACTGAGTAGTAACCATAGAGATAACTGGGGACAGTTATGGATTGGCACGGCTATTGACTAGAATGTACTGTAGTTGTTCACTCAGTACATGAAGTCCAGGAAGTGCCTTGGCAAATTTGTTTCATGAGAACTTAGGGGGAATCAGTCCAAGTTCAGGTCCTTTTAGATGTCTGTTGGTCCAGCTCTTAGCCCAGGCTCTCGCTCTCACGCTCTCTGTCGTGCGCTCTCTCTCTCTCAGCCTACTGCGACACATATTTGCATAGGTCAGTTAATTAGGCGCGGGAGCGTCTCGTGCGGGATTGGACTGACTCCCTGGCTCCGCCTCTCAGCCAGCGCTCTGTTCCCCGCACTGCTAGCCACACAGACCTTGACTGAAGAGTCAGGGCACGGTTTTCCTCGGCTGGTAGCAAGTCAATATCTTCCCTCTGGAGATGTTGATAGAATAAGCCTGGAACAGGGACGGTCTTGACGTGTCTTTTCTGGGGAGGTGAGGCAGAGAGCCAGCAGCAGACCTACTGGGCATCACGTGCGTCTCAGCTGACCCAGGCTTCAGCTCACAAAGCATTCTTCACCATCAGACCTGCAGATGACCTCTCCGTTAACAGAGGAAAAAGTACAACAGACATGGGGATAGAGCAAAGAGACATTAAAGCACACACCGTTGTCTCAGAACAGGTGTCCAATGGCTTGAGATGGAAACCTCAGATCAGCACTTCTTTTATTTGACTTTATGAAGAAATCTGAGACGAAACATGAATAAAAACTACTCTTCCACATTGCAGGTCCGCTCTGAATACAGGTTAGATGACTTGGGGGAAAACAGACAGAGTGCTGACCCGATAATAGTGCAGTAGCAGTAGTAGTAGTAGTCCTGCAGTGGTACAGCTGTACTGTAATGGCCGGTCGCAGGGGTGCTGGAGGCCCATAAGAAATTTGCTCTCACTATGTTATAGAAACAATTTATTCATTCTTCATATGGGGAGTTGTCCTTAATTTCTCTGCAACACTGTCTGTGAGTAAGCTCACGTACATGTTTTCATTACCAAATTGATGAAAATCAGTGTTCAAGAAGCATGGAGGGCAAGGTTCAGCCTGAACAACCAAGCGCAAGGAGAAAGGATGCGAGGGGTTTATTAACGGGAATACAAAGTGCCACAATGTTGCAATCAGAGGTTTACTCCTGTTCCCAAAAGGGAAGAAAAACATAAACCGCAGGTGCACCTGCCGAAGCCAGAGTCGGCTCCCGAGCCCGGTACTCACCTCAACTCTGATGGGGATGGTTGATGTACAGGAAGTCTGTATGGGGAGCTGTATCCTGCTGTGCACTGATTTTGAGAACGTATCACCCTGCTTTTTCCAGTTGAACTGGGCGAAGGTGAAAGCCCCTTAGACTCAAACCAGGGAAAAGGATACGCACTCCTCTATAGACTACGGGTTTGTAAGTGCTAAGACAAAAAAAAAAAAGATTTACTTGTATTTATTTTCCTTGAGAATATATTTAATTTAATACACAGAAAGAACTATTTAAAAACAATAAAGATTAGCCTGGTATTATCTACCTGACAAATATCAAAATACAGTGGAAAATAGCCTGCCTAAGTCTGCTTTCAAAGTGCCAAGCCACAGAACTACATCTTTCTCTCTCAGCCATGTTCCTTTTTGAACATTCTGATTTCATAAACTAGGGGTAAAGGACAAAACAGTGAGTCATCATTGTGCCTTAACCCAGTTAAGCCATGCTGGGCCGTTACCGGCTGCAGGGCTGATATTTTGCCTTAAAGTCATTTTATTTTGACATAGGCTGTTTAGGAGGCATTCATTGCTCGTAATTACTCTGATAATAGCCTAGTCTTCCCCCGGTGAAAATAAAACCAGTCAGTTGTGCTGAAACTGCATCTGCTTACTGCTCCATGTTTCACTGAGAACGTAACGTTAAACCCGGTTGTATGCTAAGTCTATCAGCCTCAATAGCCAACTAAAGGCATCCTAATCAAATCTGACCTTCCTCTTATCCGCTCACCCATATGGCTGTAATGTGTTCCTCATCCCGGCACACGGTGCAGTTCTGCGCTCTGCTCTGTTTATTACCTGCAGGGAAGGCCTAGCGCCTTTAACAGTGACAGTTAGTAGTATGGCGCAAAATCAAACTTAAATGGAATGAAGTAAATAATAAAACACCAATATAATGGTCATTTAAGTTTATTGTGATTTTTTTTTCCTGCTTTATCCCCCTTGCGGCGCGGGGGTTGCTAAGAGATATGGCTGGAGTTTCTGCACGCGCTAGTTAAACACTGCAGTTTTACCTCCGCCGAGATAAGCTGGGGCGCCCCAATTACAACAGCTTGTTATAATCATGGCTGAAGCCTCCCTGAAGCCACCAAGGAGCAGGAATTAATAAAACCTACTTTTATAATGGGCCCCTCATAAAACAAGAAACATAATGGACCTACAAAGGCATTTCAATTTTCTAGTGATTGGAAATCTAATACCCCCTTCAGCAAAACGAGAGGACAATCACCAATAAATGAGGATACTTTGCTGTATTGATTGACCCAGAGAAATATATGCTGGAGAATTAGAGCAACACTCCTGCAGCTTGTGCAAATATATTAATTTATTCTTTACAACACCTTGAGGTGTGCAGCAATGCGTAATCTATTTCCAGTGCCCCACTTTTGAGCAAAACCCGCCAACAGATGTTGAAAGACACAAGTAGGTCAGCGAGTCTGTATGTATGCCTCCTTTACAGTTCGTTCACTTACACAAAAGGAGCGTCGTCCCGTTCCAGGGAGAAACACAGCTGCAGACGCAGACACGCGGGTCTCCTTAATGCTTCCGCATGATTTATCTGAAGATAACGACTCCCTGCCTAATGACCGCTAATTCCTTCACTCGATAAACCATCTGCTGTTGTGCCCAAAATGCTGCAGGTATAT
>OMKK01066623.1:18222-46842 GCA_900302305.1 Polymixia japonica
TATACCCCCCCCCTCTCTCTCTCTCTCTCTCTCTCTTTCTCTCTCACACACACACACACACACACCCTCCTTCTTGCAAACTCCTCGCTCCTCGAAACACAATTTAATCCACAAGCTTGGGAAACTTTGTTCTGTTTTGGTTGGGGAAAAAAAAAAAACAAGAGTGTTTCCTCCGATCCACAGGTCAGGTTAAACCTTGATTACCTGCTTATCAGTCATCAGCTCTCGGGTGGATGTTTCATCATCAGACATTTTATTGTACTTTGGAGAGAAATGTAGTACATCACTTTCAAGGAGCCACGAAAAGATAATCAAAAACCATAGCAGACTGTGCCCTTGGGGACCCAAACTCGGATACATGTATCAGAGCATATCACAATGTCTGTCAGAAATAGACAATGCTATCAAGGTACCTGCGCATGAGTGGAGAAGAAGACTACTCCTTCCACTCTTCCTCTCACTGTAAATCTCCTTTTTCAACCAACCAGGAAGCAATAATTGGAACCCTGTGACCAGTAATAGAGGTGAGTGACCTCCAAGAGCAGCAAGGAAACCCAGCCTTCTCCTCAGCTGCAAACTGCCTCCACACACACACACCTGCAGAAGAAAGTCTCAGTTCGCTTCGGCAAATACATCTCCTTCATGCTGCGCGAGTCCGGAGACCTGCGTACATGTGTGATCTGGGAATGGGAGAAATAGCGCGTGGGGATTTGAGAGGCAGCACTAATTAAATGCCCACAGCATGGAATACTGTAGCTGCAAAGGGGAGCAGAGGGACATTTTTGCTGGGATAGGTTGAGACAACGGTAGGGAAATTACAACTTGAAGGCTGTTACCCACAGGATAGAAAAAAAGAAGGGGACAGGTAATTTTCAGAGACTTCCTGCATGGACCATTTTCTCGTGCCATTCAAATGAATGTGAAAATGTAAAAACGATTTGTGCCTATGAAATATTCAACGCATGAGGGTTTTATTACGGGTAAGATTAGTGAGGTAAGCTATTAAGCGGTGTGCGCATGGTACTGCGTTAAGTGGGTTTGTGTTTGAGCCACTGGGCAGAAAACGACCAAACGAGCAATTTCAGTGAAATCTGCTACTGTAGGTTTGGCTTGATGATACTGATTGGTGTAATGCTCTGTCCACCATGTGGTTCTGAAACAGAAGGATTGTACTGTCAGGCTATCATTACTTTATGGTGAAACTAAAGTGCTCTGAGAGATCTGAACCATCTTGAGTGATCATCTAGTTCTGGCTTTTCAGCACTGGTCATTTTGTGGTCCTAATAAACGTACTTCTCGGCTAGCTAGCTAGTACTTACGGTGCCGCTTCCAGCCAGGTGTCCAGACTTCGTTCGCTGGACTGAAATTAGTTCGAGTCGAGTAGTTTTTCTTGTCCGAGTTTCTCATCGCAGGCGGGAGGGGCTGTTGTTGCGCTGCCCGCTACTGCTGTGTCTTTTGGCGTGACCACAGCCATGTAAACAGTTGCTAAATGTATCAGAAATCTTGCTGTATACATGCTGTATTCTCGTATAGTAGAATGAACTTGCTTGGTTTGGTACTGGCTCTAAACCTTGGGCACTGTACTGAATGGTTCAGTATGAATACATGTAACTGTTACACACCTAACTGTTATGTGCTGACTAGGGGAGGACCCAAATGCAGGACTCAGGCAGAGTGAGTAGCCAAAAAACCCAAAAGGGACTTTTATTCAAAAACACAGAGAAGCTAGGAAACACATCTAGAACACACAATACAATAAAGAACACCTACCGAACAGAAGACACATCTACAAAACGCACAGCATACAGAAGACACACACTGACAGAAGACACATCTCAGAAGCACACCCTACATAAGACAATGAACCGACAAAGACTAACTGGGGAGACAAGACAGATATACAAGTGGTAATTACAAATGACACACAGCTGGGCAGACTGGACAGGGAATACAACAGGACGTAGAACTAAAGAAAACAGAACAGAGAACCTGATACACATAGAAATACAAAACCTAGATAACTGAACAGACAACATCAAAACAAGATACAACCAGGAAGCACAGGGGTGAAAACACAAGAGACAAAGATACAGAGGGTACAGAGAGCAAGGCAGAAAGACCAGGACATACAGAAATGCAACCAGATAACAAAATGAACTAAAAACCACGCAGGGCAGAAACAGAACAGGAACCAAAACGTAACTATAACTAACCAAGGACAATCAGAATAACATTAGTAACGTTAGTACATTTTTGCTTAAGGAGGGAAACGTAAGACATCCTGAACACATTCAAGCAGAGTGTGGGTCATTTGCGTAACAGGATATAACATGCGGACGTGGGGGTGTGTGGGGAAGTCAAATGTTACAGGCAAGAATCCCCATCCAGACCTCTGCTATGGCATTATCCCATTTTGAGGCTATTGTGTTAACAGTACCTGACTAGTCACCGGACAGCCTAGTGAACCCACCTCATCATTATCTGCTCTGTCTACTCTAATGATAGACATTCACTAGGATGCGCCATTCAGTGGGAGGCTCACACTTCCACCTGTCTGTTGATGAGGCTCTGTCCGGAGACGAGACGCCCCGTAGCGATATCTCCGGGCGGAAAGTGCCTTTTGGCGCCATCGCGACCTTATAAGGTCGTCCGATACTCTAGGTAAACTCCGAATTAGCGCGTCTGGGAACGTCCCTGAAGTCGAGGGCAGAAGCGTTACTCTCAACACGCTCGTGCGTTTGATCTATCCTTGTTCTCCTGCCTAACTAGCGTGAAGCTCTCTGCCAAGAATTGTTGGGCAAAGAGGTGCAAATACAACTTGTGTTTGGATCTCCATGCTGCATGTAAATACAATAAATATTCATTGCAACCACCGCTGAACGGGAATCTGAGGCAACGTTTCTTCCCCACAACAAAACACGATCCTTTATACAGCTAAACATTTTGTTTACATCCAACCCTTTGCGGTGTGTAAATTCACAAGAAACAACGTCATGTTCAACCCAAGGTGTAAAGACTAGAGCTCAATCGATAAGCGCAACAATGCCGATTCCACCTCTGAATCCTAAAATGGACATTTTCACATATATATTTTCTAAGTCCATTTCAGTATGTGGGCATGAATGTACACCAACTTCACTTCACCTCATTTCAGTCTCATAACTATTTGAATTTGTCTGAATTTGTTATTGAAAAAGATATGTGAGAGCAATATGCATATTGCACCACAGGGAGTGGATGAGTTGAGGCATACAGGAGGTCTTGGAGCCGAGGCTGGTGAGGCTGTCCAAGGATAACCACATTGTGTTCCGTTGATGGAGCAATCTGCCCCGGAGCTACTGCTGTCAGCTCCAATAACCTTGCTAATCCTAACACACCACCGCCAGAGAGCACACAGCATATCTGCCTCATCCCTGTCCAAGATTCAGCCGGTGCTTATTGTTTTACAGGTATATGCCTATTATTTCGTGTGTGAGTTCTGTGTGCATATGTGGTGCCTATGTGTGTGCCTCTTGGAGTGTATGTACGGTATGCGTGTGTTCTTTTGTGTTTGTATAGCTTTCTGTATATAGTAGGTGACCTGTGCTGCTCTCATTGGATTCCAACTGATGAACAGCCATGTATCATGGGCAAGGCTAGAGGCCAAAGATATAGCATCATTATTAAAAGTGTACTTCCTTCCAAGTTATGTTATAGGTCAGAAGGTCATGATATATTTTATTTCCTCAGTCCGGGTGTTGCACTCAAAGAGTGTCAGAATTCAGGAGGTATATATATAGAGACAGGGTTTGGCAGAACTTTGACGTCTTTCAGAGAGAAATGAAAGCACGGTTCAAAAGAAGATCAGTGGGATACCTTATTAATGATGCTCTATGCTCTGATTCACTACTTTGATGCCCCGATCCATAACAATGGCACAGCATGTGGCTCGGCGCTCAGTAATTCTGTGATGGCATTTCAAAAACGTGTATAAGGAAACAGATATCCAAAGACGCAGGCAATGATTTAAAGCTGCCAAGAAACAGTTTTAACACATATAGTTATTGCTGGTGTATGTATATATGACACTGTTTGCCATGACTTGCTGCATTAACTTTCCCAAACACAATAATAAAAGCAAGTAATAAAAACAAGGAGGTAGAGATCAAGAAGATAGAAAGGTGCTGCCATCTCCATCTCTTGTGATGGTTTCAGAATTATCAGCTGATATTACGATTTGTTTTTGTTTGTTTATGGGGTAATCTCTTGTTCTGCCTTTTAGCTGTATGTTGGTTATGGGAACCTGAAATAACTTTGTGTCCAACTAACAACGAGGACAGTCATGTTCCCCATGATACCTTAAGTCACGCAGGCTAATAGTTAATAAGAAGTACTCTATATAGTCATAAGCAGGGCTAAGATGGAACAGACCTCCTGTAAGGGATAATACCTGATGAGGTGTACGTTAAACAATTTGAATGGACGATGTGGATTCTCACTTGTTGGAACTATAATTTGTTGGAAAAAATACATTTTTCATACATAAATTTTACCCCTGCATTTGTAGATTACAAAAGCTGTTTAAGATAGTAACATGATGTCACTTCAGTTGATGCAGAAGTTGTTTTCTTAGTGTGCTTACTAGCTAGCTATAAAGTTGGAGATAAAAAATAAAGCAATTCAACTGTTATCAGCTAGTTGCTATGGTTACACAGTATGTCATATTAGATAGGCTACAATGTAGCCAATTCATTTATTTAGAATGTTGACCAAACACTTGCATCACAGGTGTCTGGGTATCTTTATGTTAAACAAAATTAATTGATACATTCCAGAGTCAAGTATTCTATTCAGACCCTGGTATAAATTAAATATAAAGGAGTGGTTTGCAGTGTACAAGCTTGACAGAATGTTAAAGGTATTCTCATGTCCCCCTGATTAGTGTCCACTGGTGTGAATCTGTTTAAACTAATTAGTGATAGAAATACAGTTAATTAATGCAAGTAGCTTGCCTGTATTAACCCTGGGTCACACATACAAATGATTTTCAGATCCATGTAATGCCATGCAATTAGTGGTCTGAATTCCATGTAGTATAGAGTGATGTCATTGATCATAGCTCCCTTTGATTATCTACCCGAAACTAGGATTCTGCGCAGTACGGAAACGCACTGTGCTCTAGAAATTGCCTCATCAACCTTGCATTGGCCACAGTCACGGAATTTATCTAATTGATTATTCAGTCACGTTGCCGGGACATTCAGGTGAAAGCGGAGAAAACGAGTACTGGGTTTGACTTTAAAAAGTTCAAGTTTTGTGCTTCAAGTTTGAAAGTGAAGGGCAAACCCTTTCGGGTAGTAAATAAGGCCTTGTGAGTACACCAGCTGGCAATTGGGCTTCTAAATAACTTTTCACTTAGCAGAGGCCAAACACAAAGGCATGATCAACAGGGGGACTGTGGCTGTGTGCGTTTCCTTCATTTGGCCCCTCATTCAGCAGTCTTGGAGCAGTGTTGGGGAGCTGAGATCAGCACTGACATGACTTGAGTAATGGCAGCTCTGCTTTGGACAGGAAACTCATAAAGCCTCCTATTGCACCGTCTATCTCTCTATAACTAGGATAGATATCTCCCCCAGTGGAATACAAACTAAGACTCAATTCTGGCTCAAAGGAAAACAAGCTGCCGGTGCTGGTATCAGGGCCAGTAAGAAGCCGTGATAAGCAGAGAGAGAATGGCTTTATTACCACTGGGGCCCTGAGAAGCATAGGTCCAGAAATCATCATCATCGTGAAGAATGATCAGATACCTCCTACCTGTTTCTGGTTCCAATACCAGCGGTTTATCAGCAACACATCTGCTTATAAGAAAGGACATTTCTATTCTGATCAAACTTGAATTAACTGTCCTTCAATCTGTCTGCAGAAGACATAAATCATTAGAGAACATGATAATGTTGGTTAGAAAGAAGATCAATAAAAATCGCATCTGACTCTTTGGAAAGGCACCTTGACACTGACAGTCATGAAAGATGCAACAAGAGTCCCCAAGTTGTAACCTAGACAAGTCAAAACAGTTTCATATTGAGACATACACTTGGGACAGGATTCCCTTTGTGTACACGCTCCGAAATAAAGGTAGCCTAGCCAAATGTGTTCTCAGCAAGAAAGGACATTTCTATTCTGATCAAGTTTGATCAAGGTCAACTGTCCTTCAACCTGTCTGCAGAAAATAAATCGTCAACATGATAATGTCGGTTAGAAAGGCGTGAGGTGCTACAGGCCGCAGTCGGACCTTGTTGGTTCTTTAAGGAACACATTTCCCAAATGGACCCTAAAAGGTACAATAATGTTTCATTGGGGTACTGATATGTACCCTTTACAAGCAAAACAGGTCCAAATTAACTATGTGTTGCTGAAGGGTACATATCTATACCCATCACAAAGGTACAGTGAAAAGCCTGCTTACAAAGCTTAGCAGTTGGCTACTGTATTCATTAACCTATTACAGTTGTGATTAATTATTGACCCAAAGCACAAAAAAGAAGCTGGTAATTATTATTATTTATTTATTATTATCCCAAAATGGGGTATTTGTTTTACTTAAATTGTTACATGGGAAAAAAAAGAATCTTTGGCTGGGATTGGTGGAGGGAAAATGACAGTCATTGATTGGTGAATTATAGGAGCCCGCCCACTCCAAAACTGTATCCTGTGATATGTATCTGAGTTAGAATAAAACATGGACATACCAAATTAAGTATTCCAAGAAGTACTTGAAGAAACTTGCCGGATCCATAAATTTACATCTTTGACACCGGATCTGCAAACTGCAAAGCGGCTTGCGCCCAGGGTGGGTGAATTACCGGTATGTGTTTTTAACATTAAAGTGTAACTACAAGTGTACAGTACCTATTTAATAACCTCTTAAAATACGGTTGACTCGCATCTGTTTTGCGTTTTGCTCTCACTTTCCAATACAGAGAATGATTGAAATGAGGCCTAGGTACAAGATAACTTAGTAGCTATGTTTCATGAGTTTGAATATAAATTGAACCTGTGTTTGTCCAAAATATGCTTACATTTTCTAGGAAAGGATAATTCGTATGGCCACCCACCTTCTCACACAGTGAATGACTTCATTTTCTCAAAATTATAGCTAGTGTTTAACATCAGTGAGATATCAGTGACTTAGAGTAAGCTGGTAAACATTGTTGTTTGTTTTCTTTTCAATAATTAATTTTTAATAATTAATTAAGCAATCGCCTACGGCCTGACAGAGACTGTGGTCACGCAACTATTTGAAGTTGTTTTTCAAAAAGCAAGCAAAATTCCTCCGGTTTGCACACCTGAAGGAGCCAGAGCAAACTGCCACTCTGACCTCTGAGGCCCTGCCAGATGACAAGTGTGACATTAACATCACATCACAGTCACTTTTTGTTGTTATCGAATATATCAATCACAGCCTAGTGCATACTCGACAATAGCTGTTGCTGAATAAGCTTTAAGCTTTCTGAAACCTTATGCTTTAGCTGAGATAGCAGCACTAGTTCGTTGTAACGTATCTTTACCAACATTCCCCAGAGATATCCGGAGATATCCAGACCAAGTTGGATCAGTGTCTACTGCTAGA
Source organism: Polymixia japonica (assembly GCA_900302305.1). Lineage (NCBI taxonomy): Eukaryota > Metazoa > Chordata > Actinopteri > Polymixiiformes > Polymixiidae > Polymixia > Polymixia japonica. The sequence goes on from OMKK01066623.1 coordinate 25,832, forward strand.
CACAAGATTGTGAGGATATTACACGATATTATATTACATTACAATGGCACAATACACAATGTAAGTATTATTAATTGAATCCATTAAAGCCACAATCTGCAAACTAAGGCTTAACTATAAAATAACTGTGGAGCAAAACATGTTTGTTTGTGGCTGGGTGAGAAAGATGCAAAAAGCACAGTGTTCATCTAAAAGTCCTACTATTCAAGAATATATGAGTATAGTCATAGTCGACATACTCAGATTTATTTCAGATTGTGGCTTTTAAGGATACTTTGCACTAGGGTTGGATGCTTAGTACTTTTAAGGGTGCCGACCGAATTACGTTGGTACTGCCGAGTACAGATTCACATTAAATCAATCAGTGCCAAATTTCGGTATCTGAGAGCGTATCTGGATGAGAGAGTAGGCTAGATTATACGTTAGAGAGAGAGAGAGAGACTGTCACCCCTGCATCTTACGTGAATTGCATACTATTTACAGGGAACAATTACAGTATGTGACAGTGAATGACCTCGACCAGGGGTATCCAATTAAAATTCAATGAGGTCCAGTTACTAAAGTTTCCTCCAAGCAAAGGTCCAAACCTCATAAAGTCTCATTTGCATCTTATAACCTACCGCTACGTCCATCAAATAAAGTCAACGACATGCATTTTCATATCGTCTCAACAAAATTTACTGTCAATTTTCAAAGTAGGATTTACTCAATCTTAGCACACACATGCATTCACAAACACACACACACACACACACACACAAATACATGCATAGGCTTACTGTATTACATACATAATACAAATTATATTTTTGTTATGACAGAGAGAGTAAAGTACCGAAAAAAGATACTGTCGGGTACTGGTACCGAATTCCAGGTTCAAATGTGAACAGTACCCAATCCTACTTTGCACACAACATTACACTTTTTCTAAAATTACTTCCCTATACTTTGATCAGTTTCAAATGTGTTGCCAGATCTTGTACTACTATAAATTATATTCTAAATACCTATTCTTCCAGGGCCATAGACAAGTTCCAGAGCAAGGAGGGTTGGTGGGTTTGAAAAGTTAAATTAAAGATCTCCTCCACTCAAAAATGTGTTTTTCTTATGTTTATGTCCCCTAAAATGTCTGACCTGACTTGTATCTGTGCAAAGTTTGTCTCTAGAGGGGTGTTTTCACATTCCTCTACTGAAGGGGGAGATGTCTGTGCACTTCCATCAAATCTGAGATTCAAACATACTGTGGGCAAGCTCAATTTGTGACGTCACAAATACGAAAGCCAATGGCTGTCTAATATGCAAATACCCGCAAAGAAACCAGTAACCTCCAGTGCAGAGCGGGCTTGTCAGTACAGAAAGCATAGTGAAAGTTTCGACAGCAGTGTTTCACAACCGCTAACGCTGTGTCAGCCACTGCCAGTTACAAGCTAACAAGCTAACAAAACAACATAAACAAATCAAAGATGCTAACTACACTTACCATTCTGATACATCTCCTAGTTGGTGATTTCATCTGAGTCTGGGTCTGACTGAGACTCAAACATGTATGGCTAAATCTCTCATATTTCCTCTAATGCTCTTTCACCGTTCAACCTCTGGTGCAAGTATCGGTGGTGGGTGGGGCACGAGGCTTGTGATATTTACAAATTTAATATTCATATATCCAGGATTTCTCAATGAGGGAGGAAGAGTAGGTTCCAGCCCTTTTCAAAGTTTTTTTTAAAATATTTTATGTGGGGAAAACCATGTTAAACAAAATATTAATCATAGCAGAGTATACTCTAAAACGTGTCTGGACTGGAAATACCGGTAACCCCCAAATATTTGAACATACCTTCTCATTAATTTCTGACTCTGGAAGGTGAAATAACAGGCTTTATATTATTGATAGCTGGGGCTCATGAAAAGACAACTTCCATCCAACCATTTGATCCACATTTTTTTGCAGTAGTGAAAGGCAGGTATTTTCACATTTGATTTTACCAGTAGACATACAGTTGGCATTCTTCACATTTACTGATTCTACTTAACCCCATAACTTTGTACTGTTTCACCAGCAGCTAATGATTCTGTCCTCTATGAGATGATTTATTCTAATTATCATTTATACTAATTTACTTTCCTCTCTTTGTATTCTGTTTAGCCTGATAAACCTTACCTGACCACCCAACTGACTGAACACACAGATCGGAAGTCAGCCTTTGCAACGAGAGGAGCCAGTGTGGTCAAGGTGGAGGGGTTTGAGCTGTGCCGGGCCAGAGATTTGGAGGAGGGAGTCACTGCTGCCTTTTGTACATATTTTGTTTTCAATATGGTCTACCCACCAAACCTGAAGAACACTGTCTGTCCGTACCGTGCTGCATCCTCAAAATGTCTGAAAAGGGGGATAGGCTGCTCCCAACCATCATTATAAGGACTATCAACCAGTTGTATAAATTGAAATCTGATGCATCGTTTACATCAACGCCCCAAGTGTTCTCGAAGAATATTCACACTACTGAAATTAGCACAGCATGTTGGACTTTTTATGCACATAAGTCCAATTTCAACATAACCTGCGGTAAGATTTTTATGCATATCAAGTTCAATTTGATGACAATTGCTCATTTCTTTTGCTAGGGGTACACTGTATGTATCTTATAGAGTACCACCCCAGTAACAAGCATTTGTACCCTTTTTGGCCCTTTTTCATACCTTTTTTCTGAAAGTATCAAATAAATAGTGTGAATACAATATATATATATATATAAATCCAGCTAGTAGCTACCCATTTTTACAGGCTGTTTATTTAAATCAAATTCAGAATTATAAAACATGGCTGAAATTCAAAGAATGATCATCATCAAGGATTTGGGATTTTTAATTAATAGTTTTTCACATGTTTTTGTAAGATCTCATTTACAAGTCTATGCTAGAAGCCAAAGAATGCCAACTTTCACAATCAAAAAGATGTGAGGCGCTTATTAGCTTGTTTTAAATAATAATCTAGAATTTAGACTATTAATGGGCAAATTAGAATCCTATATAAACAGCTTGTGACTGTTCATGCAACTGATTATCACAAACATAGCATCGTGATGAAGATTAATGGTAGGAGCTACAGATGATAATTCTAGTCAAAATCTAATGCAAGCTTACTGTGATCCTCAGTCCTATGCATTTTAAACATACCCGCCTAAATTCCCAAAACAATTAGAGCCTTGTGTGTTGTAATAATGAACACAGCATTATAAACAATCAATACATGCCGCGGTTCTTTCCTGAACATAGGAGAGACATATTGTTAACGATATTGTTGTTGAAGATATTGTTCCAGAAGAATTTTATCCTAGTCCAGCGGGGGCATACAAGTGGCTCCAGGGACAGTAAACAGTAAACACTCAACAGTAAACACTCAACTATCTCTGGGCATACATCTTCTTTTCAACTAGACAGTTATTTTCCTGTAATTGTGTTGGAATATTGTAGACTTTGCACTTAATACATCTGCAAAAGAATGTATGGATTTGGCAACATACTCAAAAAGACATGACAGTGTATCATCATATACGAATCATGAAGTTTTGCACTACTTTTTAGATTACCTCCTTCCTAAGCAATCCCCTGGGTCATTTACATGTTCCAATTACAGCCTCAAGCTAGCCTGTATTCTGAACCCCAACGCTGCTGCTCGTGTATTAGCCGTTATGAAAATGTCAGCCTCCTGCTGAAGGATATTTGAATGATGCATGGTTAAATGAGCACACCATCTATACAGAGTCTGATTGTTTATATGTCATTAGCATCTGACCTCGTTATTTTTGTTCTGTCTTTCATTTAGCAGCTCAGAATATACGCACCAAGCCGCGGTAGCACGTAAAATGTCTACATATCGTGGTGGTACTATGTTAAATGTCACCTACCATATGATGTCCCATAGTGTCTGTTGACAGCCGTCCTCTTCTCAGCAGAGATAAGCTTACGCGCGCACAACTTATTCAAAATTCAACAGATAACGACTTTATTAATTGATGAGAGCGCTGGGGGAGCAGCTCAAATCTGGCCAATTGTCACACATCCCTCGTCGGTAGATAGAAAAGTACTTACAGTACGTCTCTCAGTCACACCACACAGTGACAGGTGACCAAGTCCTTTTATGTAAGCAAGGCATCAATCAGGAGCAAGGCATCAATCAGGCTGCAGGAGCACAGAGCACTCAGGTACGACTTCTGCCAGACAATCCAATATTCCCTGAAGAAAAGTGTGTGTGTGTGTGTGTGTGTGTGTGTGTGTGTGTGTGTGTGTGTGTGCGTGTTGCTCTGATAGCCGCTGAGCTGAGGCGCTACAGCATTGACATCACTGCCCTGAGTGACACCAGGTTTCTAGACGAAGGAGCGGAGTACTCGGTAAACATGGGGCTGGCCAGGTCAATGCTAATGGCCAAGACTTTTAACTCTGTGCTGAACCTGATCTCACTATCACCAACACCCTGTTCCAGTGGAAGAACAGATATAAAACGTCATGGATGCACCCGCGTTCCAGTGGCACCTGATTGACTACATCATAGTGAAACAAACCGATATCAATGACGTCTTGTTAAAAAATGCACGATTGTGTCCCCCGAGACTGCAGAAGTCCAGTAAAAGACAGTCCAAGACAGCTGCAGCAAGAGAAGCTGAGGGAGATGGAGGCTTTTCTGAGCTCAAAGGACCCCGTGGACCTCTATCAGCTCAGTGCTCTCTACGAGGCAGCGGTTCATACCATCAGCTATAGAGGCAGGAAACATCAAGACTGCTTTGATGAGAACTCTGACACCATCACAAACCTACTGCACAATGTGCACAAAGCGCACAGGGCAACTCTTAACAACCCGACATCCAGAACCCTGCGGCAACAGCGGTGAGCAGCCCGCAAGGAGGTTCAGAAGACTTTACGAGTCTTCTTCCGAACGAGTAGTGGATGAATAAGGTACAGGAGATTCAAACCTATGCAGGCCACCTAAGGCCCGAGGAATTGTTCCATCACCTCTTTGAAAATGACTAGCAGTCTGACACTCTTGAAGGACCAGAACAAGATCCTGCTGAGGTGGGCTGAACACACTCTCTAGGATCCTTGAGTGGCAGTATACCAGAAATTGTGGTCTTGTTGTCCAAAGCCCAGAGGACCTTCAGTCCATCCTTGCTGTGGCAGTCAGGGCCTATAGCAGAATGGGCTGTAAACCGGTGTTGCAGTTGTTACTCAAGAAAAGAAATACATTACACATTACTTGCTAATTATCTTAAAAGTAATGAATTACTTTACTCGTTAATCCCTGGGAAATGTAACTGCGCCACTTGTTACATTACATTTGCATTACACCCTAAAACTTCTGTGATGCGTTCTCGTACAATGTAGCCAATAATCACTGTAGGCCTAACCCTACACAACACACAAGTAGCCCAAATAATGACAGATACAAAATGTTTGTTTTAAGTGCTTTATTAAGGAAATATGATAGTCAGTCAGTAAAAAAAAAAACAGCGGCGCAAAGATCACAGTCCAGAACAAGGCTCGTCAGCCAAGATTACCATGCCCAAAATAATACGCTACGACTGTGCTGTTTGTTAGAAGACCTGTTCCTCCTCAGAGTCAGGAGCCCAGGCTGAACAGCCTCTCGACAGGCGCCATGTTGTTTTTCTCAGGAAGTGGGCAGGCTCTCCAGCTCTGAATGATAATATGTGTAACAAAAGTAACACTTTTGTCAGTTACTATCAGTAACGATAATGTCTTACATTACTCTGGTGGTAAAATAAAAAGTAATGTGATTGCTAACACGTTAGCTTTCTCACGCAGCACTGGGGACTGCTTGGGCGATCAGGATGACTGCTGATGATGCTGATGATGCTGATGGTTAGCGGCAGGTCAGAAGAGACGCTACAAGTCTGTGTGTTTTCAGCGCGTCTGTTTAATTCCACCCTTGTGAGGTAAGGTACACGGTGATAGTATCTGAATGAAAATAATCCCCGTTCTCCGTCAGGGAGACACACACCACGCCACTCCAAGTCAACGCTAATCTTAGCCAAACAAACCGCACAATAAGACAAGATTAAGATAGCTGGCTAGAAGATCCTCTCGTGGGCCAAAGTTATTTAAAGTGAGGGTGTTAACCTTTGTGAGTCATCTTGTTGCTTTGATTTCCAGCGGCCTTAAAAGTATGTGATTTGTTTTGCATTGCGATGTATGGCATTTGAAAGGTCACAAATGTATGAGCAGGAATAGTACTGGGATGCAGCAGCCTTCTGTCTCTTTATACCATCTGAAGCTGCCTGCAAGATGTAAGTCAGAGATGTTTGTGTATTTGCAATATATAGTATGTCAATATTTGATAAAGACGTGCCCGTATATGCCCGTTCTGTGTATGTATGTTTGCTGACATCTTTGATAGCGTTGCCTGAGGTAGTTATTGCTTCCCTCGGTACCTTTTCCTTTCAAATCGTCAATCGAATGTCTGCACATGGTTTATCATGTCATTACTGATGTGTGCTAGAGTTTATGATCCTATGAAGCTGAATGGGTTGATGTAAATGGAGGATTGTGCTTTTCGCTTCATGTGCGTTTCTGTGGGTTTCAATATCTGGCTCCATGTGCATGCATGCATTTTATAATGCTTTTATGTGTGTGTGTGTGTGTGTGTGTGTGTGTGGGTAAGGCATACACGATTGTGTATGTTTGCTGGTGGCATGCGTGCCTTCCTATTTTTTTTTTTTACCTGCATTCATACAATCTATATTTTATGACTATGGTCAGCTATAGCCTCCAACCCAATAATTACATTTGTCAAATGCAGCATGTCACATGTAGTGGTACATGTCACGTGTGTCTTTAAAAATATTTATGTTTTGAAATTTAAGGAAATTTAAGGTCATGAAGCAGCCTATTAATGACCAGTTTCAACTCAATTAAGAAAAATAAATTGGAACATGGTTTTAATCAAAAGAGCAATATGTGGCCATGGCCTCCAATGTGACTACAGTTCGTTGAGCTTTGTTGTTAGCTTTTGTCTGCGTACATAAGACAATGTGGGCATCTAGGGGGATCTATCTTAAAACCAAGCTCAATGTCTAGCAGGCAAACATCACAACACATTTTATTAGGACATCAAACAAGGGCTGTCTATCAATTTCATGCCAAGAGACTAAATAATTTCCTCCTGAGCTCTTTGGGGAACGTCCTGCAGCTCAAGCAGCCCGATGAGATCGCAGATACATTGTGTTTTCTCATTGAGAGCTGACATGTTCAGCATCAACATTCATTACTCATTGTTCATTGCTCATTACTATCATTTCAAGAAAGCCATTAGAGGGACATGCCATGATTGATTAGTCACCCTCTGGTGACCCAAAGTTATGTCCCCTGAGTGTGGTAAAAAACAAAAACAAACCAAGCCACTCTTGTTTTGCCTAGGGGTTGTTTTTCAAGGTAGGAGCTTGAACCTCTTGAAAGCCTACAGTACCCAGAATGAGTTGTGCTGGAGTCTTAAGCGAAGGGGGCGTGCCCGTAGAGTTGGGAAGCGAATGATCAAGTCAAGGCCCTTTCACGCATGCACCGCAACCCTGAAGTTATCGGGACGTTGCCCGGAGGAGCCGTCTGTGAGAACGCAAATATCCAGAGCAGGTCGTTGTCCGGAGAATTCACAGCGAGCGAGTGTGCGTGTTGACGACGTTTCTATCATGCGACTGGCGCGAAACCGGAAGGATACAAACGTTTCATTTACACGAAGATGCCAGTGAAAATGTGTAACTGGAGAGACCACGAGATCCGGGAACTTCTGTTGGTAAAGGCCGACGCTGAAATCGTCAGACAAATTAAAAGAACGGCGAGAGACTCGGTTGTTTATGACCAAATTATGAACCAGCTGTGTGACCGCAGTGTAATCCGAGCCAAGGCACAGGTGAACAGCAAACTAAAAAGAACTCAAAAGCCAGTACCATCAGGTCATTGACCACAATGGCCGGAGTGGAAACAAATGCAAACCATGGCGCTAATTTCGTTTGTGCTAGGCTATATGAGGTTCGAGTCACGTGACGAACCCTGTGGCTTTGGTCGGGAGCATGGAGCTGGCCTCCACCTCAAGAAGCCCGGAGACGCTTTCCACCTCGAGTAGTAAGATTATATTTGACCTTTATTGCTCCTACTTATTTGTGTAGCCTAGCTACAGTACTTGCGTGATACAGAGCACTACAGAAGCAATGGAGAATAGCTAACAATGCCAGCTGGCTTAATGTTTATGTTTGTTTATTTAAGAAGGGGCAATGCACATTAATTAACATGAGCACTTGGGTCCGTCATGTAAATGTGCCAGATTTAGCCATACATACAATATTCATTTGCAGTCCCTGGCAGGTTGATGGCATATAAAAACATTAAAAGAAAACATACAAGAGCACATAAGCACAGACAAAAGCATATAAGTACAGACAAGAATGAGAATAATACTAATAATAGAATATAAGATAAAAGGTTAAAAAGATTCAATCTCAACTCAATCAGTGTTTATTACTTTCAGGACAGTGCATATTAATGTACACGTACAACAATAGTGTAACATGTAAATATACCAGATTATAGCCCAGGGGCTAGTTTCCATCTGGAGTCCTATAGGTAGGTTGCTGTTACATACAAGTGGTTAAAATACATTCAATTATCATTCATTCAACTATATCAATTTATGTCATACATTCAACTACACAGCATTCACACTACATCCAATAATTTGCCATTCATCCAACCACACAACACCTACAAACATTAACAGACTACATCCATTCACCTGGATGAGATATGAATAAAATATAACACTATATACATATATGAAAAAGGATTTACATGTAAAAGCAAAAGTGACGAGTGTATTCAACAGTATTGCACATTGGGTAGGTAACAGTCCTGGTTGTTTTGTTTTTGTGTAAACAGTGCAGTAAACAGTGCAGACAAGCAGGTAAGCAAATCTGCCATGTGGAATATTTACCTATCCGAGTTGAGAAGCCTGACGGCCTGGTGGCAAAAACCTGTCCTTAAGTCTGGCGGTACGTGCGGCATTGCTCCTGTACGGTCTGCCAGGCGGTAACAAGGAGAACGGTCTGCTGGGTGATGCTGTGTTCCTTCCGCAGGCACCGCTGGGGGAAGATATCCTGAATGGCCGGGAGACGGTTGCCAGTGATGCGCTGTGCTGCCCGCACCGCTCTCTGCAGTGTCTATGGAAGCGCAGAGCTGCCAGGTGTGCTTTTCTTTCTTTTCTCTTTTTTTTTTTGCTGGGGTATCTCATTAAAACGACATCTTATGTGGTAAAAATGACATATTTTCTCGTTAAAACAATGTAATTATGTCGTTTAAATGACATAATTATGTGGTAAAAGTGACATCTTTCCAGCCAGTCAGCCTTCCTTCTGCTCCAGAGTCGGTGTCAGCCCACCCCTGGTTCAACTCTTTTGCTCCAGTCCCTGCCTGTCTGTCTGCCTTCCTACCTGCCTGCCTGCCTACCTGTCTGTCTGCCTACCTGCCTTCCTGCCCGCCTGGCTCCCTCACTCCCTCTGCCCCAGCCTCAACTCCATGGTGGCCGTATATTTCATTTTTGTATTCAGACCAAAAAATAAACATTACCGTTATTGTGACTAATCAGTAGTTGGTGTGCATGAGTCATATGTGTACATACATATATTGCAAAATGAGACATGTAAGATGAGGTGTTTCTCAACCCTGGTCCTGGGGACACAACACACCTGATTCAAATTCAACTATGAGCTAGGACATTCAATAGGAAAAGGGTCAACGACAGCAAATAGTGTACATTGAAGGAACTTTATTTAAAAATCAGAGTTTTTTGTTTTACAGAATGCTCATCATTGCCTGTCGTATCCATTGTGTGCTACCAGTCTGGGGTGCATGATAGACCTCTGTGTCAGGCTCTTGTCGGAGGCCGGTAGCAGCATCGACGTTCCACTCAGCCAAAACATTGTCTTTGTTTATCTCGCAAACATTCCGCAGTGTGCAGCAAGCAGCAACGATGTCAGGTGTTACAGAAATGCCCACATCTATTGCGCTTGGCAAGGCACCTCCAAAGGCCCTTGAAACGTCCAAATGCATCTTTGGACCGCCATTCGAGCAGAACTTAAACGGTAGTTGAAGGTGTTCTGTTCGGGGAGTCCGGCGACGGTGATGGGTGAATCCTTTCATTAGCCACCTTTTCAGAGGGTAAGCTGCGTCTCCGATGACATGGATGGGTACCTCCACGCCGCCTGCAGTCACGGATTTCTGTGCAGAAAAATATAATACAGATAGATTTCTTCTAGGTTAGATTGTTACCTACTATATTGAGGTGCTGGTGGAAATATACACACACACGCACACACACACACACGTGGTGGACCTACATACATTTACAAGACATGTGTTTTTGCAGGTCAGTGAAAATGCCAAGCTGGGCTGCAGCCTAGGAAATGTAACACAGTCATTGTTGATACGTACCTCACGGGGAAATAAGTAGCCATGTTCTTCAGCCATCTGGAAGATAGGAGAGTTGCCAAGCACTCTTACGTCACGTGTTCGACCAGGCCGCCCCACGTATGTACTGTATCTATGAAGCTGAACAAAAGATTAGCACAACATACCACATTCCAGCAGTTTATATTTAGCTACAGTTATAACAGCGCTAATATTTAATATGTATTATATAAATAATAATAAGTCTTACCAGAAATTGTGGTCTACAACCCCTTGCAGTACAATGGAATACCATCCTTTCCAACTGTAATCTCGAAGCAATAAACGGAATGTGGCTTCCGTCAATGTCACCTGCACACACAGGATGACCTCGCTCTGCAAATCCATCTAGGGTCTTCTGAAGCCGTTCCTCTTTCAGCAGGCAAATGAAACGCTTGAATAGGTTGTCCTTCACAGCAGATGTAACTTTGCGCACTAGGCCACATACAGTGGACAGTCCTACACCAAAGAGACAGCTTATTGTTCTCTATACTCGCTCGGTGTGGCATACCACCGAAGAACAATGGCCAGTCTCCCGACACGGTTCAAGTGGTTTTCGCCGTCGTGTAATGTCTCGTGTTAGTGCGGGTTTCACCAGACGTAACGCATACTCAAACCTAAACCAGGACATGCGAAAATGACGTTTCCACTGCACGTCGTCAAAGTTCTGCAAAACATCAGAAGCGCCCAGAATATTTCCCTGTTCAGTCTCTCACATTTCCATATGGCCTTCTCTTCTGCTTGCCTGTATAATTGCTTTCCACTCTTTCACTGATATTGCGGATATGTCCAAATACATGTAGTATTGATATTAACGCAAACACAGTCATTGTTACGATGCGCTGTAAACAAAATACTGCGTCTGACCTGCCTCCTGCACGCTCTACCCAGGTGTCACCCCTCCCCTAAACCAAACACATTTCCAGTAGGTGCGTCTCAAACGCGTCTCAAGCAGACTCTTCTCCTGTTGCGTGCTACATGTGTGAAAGGGCAACTCCGGACAATGTCCAAACCTGATTCACCGGCCATTGTCTGGAGTTCATATGTGAAAGCGGTTTCAGACTGACTGGATTGAAAAGTCTTTTGTTTTTTTTATTGAAGGATGTAGTTTTGTGGTTAGAATAATGCCATGCATTGTACCTGGCTGGAACACACACTCTCACAGAAGGAGTAATTGATACCGAGGGTCCAGGATGTTTAGCCATGATAAAGACCATAAACCATATGTGTCAAACTCAACGCCCGTGGTCCATATATGGCCTTTGGTGTTCTTTCACACGGCCCCCTTTAAATATCAACCAAACCCAGAGGCCTATGATTTGGCCCGCAATAATATAGTTTACGATTTAACTTCAAATCCCATCGTGCAGCGCAACGGGAGAAGTGCCGTCACTGTGGGAGAGCGCGTTCCTCAAGAGCTCAATGACATCTAGCGTTGTTTCCTCCCCAGCAGAATGGCAGTTAGTCGCCACGCTACTGTTTAGCTTGCTAATGGTCAAAGAATGGAGAAGAAAGGTACAGTCGACAGAGAAGGGAGTGTCTCAGGAGAGGTGGGAGACAAGAGTACTTGTTTGTGAAGCATCAAGAGAAGCCTGTGTCTTATTTGTAAAGATTGTAAACATTGGCGGCACCAAAAGGTATTTAATGTACATCACCATTATGAGACAAAACAGAAAGACAAATGTGGGGACCCAAGTCATGAAGAGAAGCACCAAAAAGCAGGTGAATTAAAGAAAGTCCTTGAATTACAACAGAATATGTTCACAGTGGCCAAAAGACAGTTTTGTAAGAGTTTCACGGTGTGCCAGGAATGGGTGTTTTTTTTTTTTTTTTTTTAAAGCAATGCATTCTCAAAGTCTGCAAGGTAGTCTGTCTGCAGAAGAAACAAGAACACGCGAAACGTCAGTTTGTCCAGAAATACTGTGGCAGAGTCAACCTACAGTAGCTAGTAGCATAGAGACACAGTTATCTGAAGCAGCAGGTAGCTTAGTTGCGTTCTCCCTTGCTGCAGACAAATGACACGGCCCAGCAGGCGGCTTTCAACGGGGAAGTAAACCCAGACCTCTTGGTGGCCGAGGAGCCGTTGGACTTTGCACCACTGCACAGCACAACCACAGGGAAGGACATGTTTCATCAAGTGAAGAGGTAAGTGAATAAAAGGCATTTACCACGGGACAAATTAGTGGCGCTTCACAACAGACGAGGCAGCCGCACTGTGTGGCGAGAGAAGTGGGTTTAGTTGAGAACTGTCCTTCGAGTCCCCGACAATATACCGTTGTATCATCCAGGAGGCTCTTTGTGGCACAGTACTTAAAGGAGAAGTTCACTTATAAAACTAACTTTACAGTGTTGTTTACTCACCCCATGTCAGTCAAAAGTTTTGTAAATCCATTAGAAGCTGATTCAATGGACATGGGGCCCAGTTCTTAGCTGATTTATTCAAAATGGCTGACAAATGACCATCAAATATCCCAAAACAGCTCATGCTATATATACAAATGATTGCAGTGACTCCAAAAAGCATATTTCCTTCAGTATTGAGCATGATTATAGCCTCTATGTCTTCACAGGAATTTTCCACTTTGATCTCAGATACACATATATATGAATATATGAATTTTAAAAGTATTAGCATTGTCTCTTCATTCGATAATGGCAAATAGACAGCGATTGAACGTTACGACAGTCTAGTCAGGGCTGGGGGAGGGCACGTTCCAGTATGCGCTCTACATGCACTCGGCATATAAATTCAATACTGAAGGAAATACGCTTTTTGTAATCATTTGGCTACAGAACCCTTGGATTTGTGACGGTCATTTGTATGCCGTTTTGAACTCTAAGCATTCAGCTTCTAACACCATCAATATTATATGGATTTAAACACTTCGGTTGGGATTTGACTGACATGGGGGTGAGTAAACAACGCTGTATAAGTTATAGTTTATAAGTGAACTTCTCCTTCAAAATGGATCATGTACTGAGCACTGTGACGAAAACAGTTGATTTCATCATTGCTCGGGGTTTGAACCATTGTTCATTCCAAGCGTTCTTGCAAGAACTTAACGCTGATCACGAAGATGTTTACCTTGCGAGGCAGCTGGATCCGCGAGATCACGAACTCACCGAGAGAATCGCGATCGCGGGAATCCATCTTGTCAGGCTTCAAGTTAACGCGATTGTGGCCGAACCACAGCTGGTTCTGTGTAACAAACCATCTGGCGCGTCAGGTTATGAAGAAGTGCCTGATCATACGGATGTGGGCTGAGTACTGAAGAGGTTTTATGAGCAAAATAAGGGAAAGGAGATGACGGAGCTCTTAGATGAGCGCTGACTTTGTTTTTCGCGTGACGTAACTGAGCATCTCAGCGCACTGAACGTGAAACTGCAGGGCCGCAAACAAACCGCAAACAAGTCATTACAGAGATGTGTGATGCTGTGAAGGCCTTTCAACTGAAATTGCGTCTATGGAAGCATCAACTACAACAGAGAAGCTTTGCCCATTTCCCTGTTTGTCGAAAAATCTCAGACTCACTCACAAGCGCAACATTTCTGAGGATTGGATTTGCTGCAAAACTGAACGTAGTTGTGTTGAGTTTGAACGACGCTTCGCTGATTTTAAAACTTTTGAGCTTTTCGGCAATCCCTTTACAGTCAATGTGGACATGGCTCCAAACAGTATTGAGATGGAACTGATTGAGCTTCAACGTAACAGCGCTCTGAAGGCCAAATTCGATCCTGTTGGTGTGCCGGAGTTTTACCCTTTCCTCCCAGCCGCGACGCCACGGCTCCGCCTTCAGGTTGTCCGTGTACTTTCAATGTTTGGGAGCACATATCTGCGCAAACAACTGTTTCAACGTACGAAGACGACGAACATCTCCAGTCCACACTGAGGGTTACTTCAGCACAAGACAGTCCGGATATCGATGGACTTACTCTGTGCAAATTATGCCAGGTCTCCGGTGAGAGCAGCAAAAGCATGAAAGTTGGTCACAAACAAAGAGAAAAATACAAAAGCAATATAACAATAAACAAAATATACTCAATTAACTTACGGTAAGTCAACAGAAACCACACAAAGACCAGCATCTTGGTTCCATGCATCCTTTGCTGTAAAGTTAAAAAATAAACGTGGCCTACAGTTAATGCAATAGAATGTTGTATGGTTGTTTTTCATTAATTGGTTGGGGGAGGTTTTTTTATTTTATTTTGTGAGACACAAAATTACAATTTGGGCCTTGGTCCAATAGAGTTTGACACCCCTGACCTAGACTCCGCAAGTTTGGGCTTCCTCACTGTATTTAGGCTCAAACATGAATGACTTTATATCTACTTCCAATAATAACTGATGAAAGCTGTGCTCATCCATATAATCATCCAGAGGGATAAGGGCAGCTCCAGCAATCATAGACAAAATACTTGGCCGGTAAATGTTCCTAGTTCAGGAGCGAACGAAAGCCCTCACAGAAACATAGACCGCTTTTGTCAATCAAGTGTCTTTCTAATGCATTATTTAGGGGCCCTTTGCAGACTGAGCTTACGCTTAATCAAAGGTGGAGAGGCAAATCCCAAAATCACCCAAATCGAGTCCTTTTTAAAACCGCTATGCTCATCCTGCAATGAGACATGCCTGTAACTTCCTTGTTTGCTATTAGCTGGCTGCGGTTATTCATGTGCGGCTTTGTTGTGACAAGGGTTTATACAAAGGTTTACACGATTTCTAAGAGCTGTTCCGGCTGAATATTTGCCAGATTTTGGGGATGTGGAGGGACGAGCATAACCATTATAAAAAGGATGTGTTTTGGGTGACTTTGGGGTTGGGTTTTGGAGTTGCACATTGCCCCAAAAGACTGTATTGAAGAGTAACGATCCAAGCCGACTCAGACCATAAGTACGCTATAACGAAGCGATTGATGAAATTCTGCTTCGATCCAATTGGTATAATTGGAAAACTGACTTCTGACCTCTAGCGTTATTTTGGTGAAATACACTAACAAACCAAAACAAGGATGGCTTGTGCAGGCTGAGGGGAGGATCTGATGTCAAAGCAAAACAAAGACCAGGAAGTAGAGGGAAACAATCAACAATCAAAACAGAGAGAGAGGAAGCTTGCAGACGATCAGCATAGAGTGCTGCAGTCCTAAAACCCAGAAATTAGTTAGCGTTTTAGCACTTCCGGTTCCCTCGTCTCGAAGTCAGTGGGTTTTTTTGAATGGGTTTTTGGTTAGATGCCTGAGATAAAGTCTTTGGTTAACGCAAGCTCAAGAGATTTTCACGTTTTGTTTGACGTTTGACGCCATGAAATACGTCAGTAAATACCCCACTTGTCAATTTTGAAGCTTTTACGTGTCTACAGATGTTGTCAGGGACATTAAACGCCATCACGCCGAACACAGAAACTCATCTACAAGTTGGAAGCTTAGTGGTGGTGAAGTTGAAGTCAGGCGACTACATTTACACAAAAATCATAAAAGTGGTGTTCATTTGTGAAGTATATGCTGAACAAAATGTGTAAGTATCATAAACTTTTGTTTGCCACAGAGTTTATTTTCTGCAATAATCCAAAATCCAATGGAAAAATCCCATTGGTTTATTGTCGAGGGAACCAGGGCGATGCTAACTTCCGGGTTGGCCTACAAAAATACGTCATCCCTACAGCACTCTGTTATACTATATCTTATGATACGATGTGGTAATTTGATCTTTTATTTGATTTGAACATAGTACATGTAGCACCTTTAATATTTACCAACAGTTCTGGGAAATGTGTGCTCAGGATGTAAACACATGACACAATCTGGTAAGGGAAGGATCAGTTATCTGTTAGTCAAGGAAAATCCAAAGTACATTCCTACGCAGAGGAACTCTGACGTCTTCTTTTGTGTGACAATCTATTGTACCCCAAAAGCAGAAATTCTCTTTTTGCACAGCAAAACAGAACCCCTGGATTTAGTAGCCTAGGGATTCGCTGCCTGGCTCAAGGACAGTGGGCTGGGTGCTTGCTGCTATGGAGGCTTGAACCTAGGCTATCCATTTATCCGGTACTCACTTTGACAACCTGCTGCCCCAGTTTACCCTTATCCTGACCAGTGTGCCACAGAGGGTTCTGCGCTTGGATTAGCTTTATCAGCCATTTGCACAACTATCATACCTCTATTGTGTTATGAAGGATAATGAAAATATGAAAAGTCTCATGGCCCACACTGATAGCGTTTGTGGTACGATACAATGAAAGGAAAAATAAACACTGTGATGATTTGCATGTTGTATGATGGTGTATGTGGCTGTCATTTCATTTGAAAAGCATACTACTTGCAGGTATATTTTCATGGCTGTTGTTTGGTCTTATATTTGCAATGGCATATTGGAGCAGTTCGGCTGATTTAATTGGCCTCTTAAAGTCCTCTGTAACATGAAAGACATACGTTTACATCAGAGACACGCTTTCCATGACCTAAAATGCGCCAAAGGGTGAGAGAAGCCTTTCAATCAATATTTAAATTCTATGAACGCAACCCGCTACGTCATTCCTAAACACGTGAACACGTTTTCATTTTGGTATGTTTTTAAATGATCTTACAGGTAACAGGCAACTCCGTCATTTTATTATTTTGCTTTTTATTAAGCCCTTGCTCCTCTCTCTCTCTCTGTCTCTCTCTCACACTCACACACACACACACACACACACACACACACATTAGGAATGCTTGGCTTGCTGGGGCTGGCCCTCAGGCATTACCTCTTTTGAGTGATTTATTGTCCTTCAAGGCTGCTCCTGGTCTCTCTGCACCCTCAGAGCACTCACCCCCACCCAACCCCTCCTAAAAAAACTGAACTGAGAAATTAGCAACTTTCCACCATTAGCACATCAATGCACATCATGTTTAACACAATGGGGGACTGGGAGGAGACCGAATCTAAAAGTATAAGTGGCAGCCAGCTCAGGTGTTAAACAAAACTTTTGCCAAGTGATAAACAGGTGCTGATACACCAGCAGAAATCCTTCTTATTAGTGTTATATATTACTTTATATTATATTTATTTCATATATTTTTGTGAGAATGGCTAAATGACTACTATTCACTACAAATGTAACATTTTCCGAAGAACATTTGTGAGCCACTGAATATTTGCTTGTTTCAGCTCGAAGGGGTAAAAAGTTGATATTTTCAAAAATGTAAAGTTATAATCCAGAACTTTCCATAGTGTTTGAATGAGAATTCAGAGTAATATAAGTAACCTTTCTAGCACATAATTATTTTGCTGTAGCTTCAAAAGTAGATGTAGTATTGGAAGTGTTGTTTTATCAGAACATACCTCAGAAAATAATATTGTGATGCTTTATTGATTCCAGTCTGGAAATTCTCTTTTTTGCCCCACTTCAAAGGAGGTCAGAGTTCAATGTCTGCTACAGAACTACTGATAATGTGATGATTCACTCTTGCATTTCTGAACATTCTGACACTCATTTCTATGGGAGAATATTTTGCAATAAAACGTATAATAAAAAATATCTTCAAGTAGAAATAGTATCAAAAAGAAACCATTTATAGATTATATCTATCGACTCATTCAACAGCTAACAAGACCAAGAGAGTCTAAAAAAAATGTCTAAATAGAAAAAGTGTAAAGATTCTAATACTGTTCATGATATTCTCAGTCTCTAAGTTTGCTTGTTTGTGGCAGAGAGAATGTTTGGAAAGTTAAATGAAAGGCACAGACCTGCGTCTGCTGAGGACGCAGGCAAATAGAGACGGATGAGGAGGGGTCGGGTCTCAGTGTCACCTCATTACTCTGATGGCGTTCGCATTATTCCAGTGTCGCATCCATGCTGAAAAATCATATCGTGCGCGACTCGTCTTGGACTCACAGATTATCTCCATTCATCAACAACAACACAAAACTGATGGAAAAATGAGCAGAAACAGCCTCTTCAGTCACCTCCCTCCCCTAAAATTACAATGTGGCTTTATTCAGTGACCTATCGTAATTATGGCGAAGCATGTATATATGTATGTTTATGTATGTATGTATGTATATATATGCAAACAAACAATATCCCTCATTACAATGTTCAGTAAGATGAATCAGTGGTCCTTTCCTAATGCAAAATCACGGACACCTTAGCAAATCCCCAACTTTCTAGACTATACTGCACGGCCTCAAAGCCACATTATTGCTGTGCGGTGGGCCCCAAGCAATCGCCTCTACTGATGCTGACCCAACGAAAGACAACACACCACCATATGTTTCATTTAAAGTAACACTGAAAGATGGAGATGTCTCGTTCGCACATAGTGCTGATGCGCATGCTGCTGGGCCTTGGGATGAGAAATGAGTATTCAGCGTTACATTGAGAATCAAAAAAAAACATTTACCAGACAAAGCAGGGTCCCTTTCTCATCAGCTGTTCCCTCTAGTTCATGCATCACTGTCTGGCTTCTGGAAAGTGAATGTGTAGCAGTTAATTAAAGGCACTTTGCTGGCGTGTGCCTAGCACTCATCTGCTGGGAGGCTAATGGACTAGCACTGGGCCTTTTAACCCTTTTGACTTTAGAGGTAGGCAAATGTCTATATTGTCAATGCTTGCCAACATCTGTCACCCCAAAACAAAACAGGTAAAACATGTGCAGGTAACATGATTCTTTTCTGGTCAGAAATGACCAGAAACAATTGATTAGATTAGATTAGAAAACGTTAATGTCCTCAATGAGGCAATTTACTTTGCAGGGTAATTAAAACATGACAACATCAAACTTATACACACTTACATCACATCAAAGCAGCAGCATCACATATTAAGATACATTATTAGAGCTAAAGTGCAATTGCAGATGCAAATTACTTTTACTCACACTGCTGGCTCACGGCAAGAAGGTCCTGGGTTCGATTCCCGCCTGGGGCGCCGTTGGCACCGCGCTTCAGGTGGGTTATCTCCCTGCCTTTCTGTGTGGAGTTTGCATGTTCTCCCCGTGCTCACACGGGGTCTCCTCCAACATGGACCCCTACTAAAAACATGCAGAATATCGTCCTGTCCTGTCCCTGACCATGACGTGGATCTAGGAAGAACCAAAAGGAAATGGTCCCCGGGCGCCGCAGACAAGGCTGCCCACTGCTCCTGGCTGCCCCTTGGAGGAAAGGCCAACCAGGACGGGTCAAATGCAGAGACTAAATTTCCCCGGCCACATACAGTGTGTGCATGGCTGGCCGCTCCCTGCGCGTGTGTGTGTGTGTGTGTGTCGTGGACAATAAAGACTCATACATTGAGTCCGGTTTAATCTTAATTTAATCTTTTAAAAAAAATTGTCACATTTTGTTTAGCTGGGTATTGGCTGAAGGAATGAATGATTTGTTTTCATTTGTGGAGGTGTGAACCTGCACCCACATGGACATGAACAATATTTAGTATTTAAGTAATTAGTGGGTGAGAAATGGTGGTGGCCATCTTATTTGCCTTTTTGGTCAGTCTGGTCATGTAAAAGTAGAATAAGTCCTTTGCTCGCTCTGCCACGATTATGACACATGTCCCGACTATCATCCCCAATCTGTTGTTGTGTGTGACCTTGGCACCGGCAAGGTCTGTACAAGATGCTTTCAATAAAAGTTCTGTAAAATAAAATCATAATGGCACAACCCACCTTGAAGGGGTTGAGCTTTCTGAGGAAATAAAGGTGTTGCTGACGCATTTTTCCTTTTTGATGATCTCAATAATACAGACACATATACCTGCACATGCACAAATGAGTAAGTCTGGGTGAAACTGTCAATTTAACGCAAACGCTCACGAATGACTTTGTGAAATAGGATGTCTGTTGCCTGCACAGGTGGTAAGTAAATGAGGGTGATTTCTCTGGGAGATGAATGCAAGTTTGTTTCCTATAAGTGACATTAAACTCACGTGTCACCTGCTCAACACATGAAATGTACCCTTATGTTTATACAAGGTCATAGAATGAGATCGCTACAGCCTGATAGATTATATATAACAATTATAATATTGATCATTTCATCCTACTGTATCTGTAACTAAGCTGTTCAATTAAACTGAATTTGGAAAAAAAGCTGCATCGGTTCAAGATCAATGCAGTGCAAAATGAACCTTTATTCTTGGTCTCCTGTTCATTTGAGACCCGGTCACTGACATTGTGTGCACTTTTACTGGCTGAAGTTTGAAAGGAGGCTGACATTTCAAACGTGAAATCGATGTCATCTCCGCCTGCGTTTCCACCAGGTGAACGCACTTTGGAAAGCAAGTGTTTCAGGCCCTATTTGTGTCAGTGCAAAATATGTTCTGTTAGGCCTCGAGTGACAATTACAGATCCATTTTGTTGGTTTGAGTAAAAGTGTGTGTGTGTGTGTGTGTGTGTGTGTGTGAGAGACAGAGTTTTGGCAATATTGTTTCTTTGTAACATGCATGCCAATAAAGCACAGCTGAATTGAGTTGAACTGAGAGAGAGAGAGAGAGAGAGAGAGAGAGAGAGAGAGAGAGAGAGAGAGGGGGGGGGGGGGAGAAGAAG
>OMKK01066629.1:0-12585 GCA_900302305.1 Polymixia japonica
AGATAGATTATAGATAGATAGATAGATAGATAGACAGATAGATAGACAGACAGATAGACAGACAGACAGATAGACAGACAGACAGATAGATAGACAGATAGACAGACAGATAGATAGATAGATAGATAGACAGATAGACAGACAGACAGAGAGACAGACAGACAAATAGACAGACAGACAGACAGACAGACAGACAGAGAGATAGACAGACAGACAGACAGACAGACAGACAGACAGAGAGACAGATAGATAGAAAGACAGAGAGACAGACAGAGAGAGAGACAGACAGACAGACAGAGAGAGAGACAGACAGAGACAGACAAAAAGAAAGACAGACAGACAGACAGACAGACAGACAGATAGACAGACAGACAGACAGAGAGACAGACAGACAGATAGACAGACAGACAGACAGACAGACAGACAGACAGACAGACAGATAGACAGACAGACAGACAGACAGACAGACAGACAGACAGACAGACAGACAGACAGACAGTAGACAGACAGTAGACAGACAGAGATAAACAGAGACAGACAGACAGTAGACAGACAGACAGTAGACAGACATACAGACAGACAGACAGACAGACAGACAGATAGTCTCTCTAGAAAGACCACTAAGCCTGTCCTATTGTTTTTGTCAGATGGAAGACAGGCCTACCTGGCACTCGTGAGAGCTGCTGGCACAGGTCCACTCCCAGCACCGAGGCCCGCTGCAGGAGGTAGCCCCAGGACCTCATCTGCACCTCGTACCCCACCAGGATGTCCGGGTCAAACCTGCCGGGACAAGACCGCGTTAGAGCCGCGAGGGAGAGCGATTTATGGAGTTAATCTCCGAAACCATATACATCAAATAAAAATGAATAAATCGTGACCTTATGTTTGATATTCAGTGTCTCTAAAATGTAGAAGATCCAGTCAGTTTAGCACCAACGACTTAAGTTACATATTAGCTTTTAAAAAGGGCCACATCAAAGTAACACATACTCTTACAATACATGCTGTATAACATCTATAACAGCAGCTTGACCACACACACCTCCTCATGATGGCCACCAGCTCCTGGAACAGCTGCTTCTCATCACCTGCGTACGTCACCTGCAGCCCAGTGACGCCCGACCTGACCAGCAGGGGCGCTGCTCCCCGGTGACCTGGAGACCAACAGACATACAGGCTGGAGGAAACTGATTTATAACCATTTGCGGCGTGAATGTGACGTTTCCATGACGGTCCAAACAGGGTTAGAGGTCATGGAATCAGATTTGGCTTTCTCTAATCAGCCAGCAGAAGAAGTCAGATAAATCTGTCAGATGAAGGTTTAAGAATCAGATGTTTCTGTTCTGCTATGTGAGAAGCTTCATAAAATATATAAAAAGGGACTGAATATATTTTAGTATTAATAACTATTTTTTTTGTTATTTTTCTTAACTATTTACTATAACTATTTAGCACTGAATACTTTGATCCAAAGAGGTAGATCAGAAGTGTAGTCTGGAAAATGTTAGCATCTCTCTGGTGGTACTATGGGAGGATGAAGGTCTACCTGGACCACAGCTCTGCTGGTCTTTGTTCACCATGACGGCGCCGGTCAGCTGGGTGTCGCCTGAGTCCGGCAGGGGAGCGTCAGAGCTGAGGCAGTAGAATAAGGCACATATGGGGTCAAACTCCGGGTCGGGCTCCAGGTCCCGTCGGGTCCGAGCGTGGAGCTCCAGGCCCATCAGTGTCAGGTGCTGGACCTGGAGAGGAGGAGGAATGAAACACGTCACGTTGAAGGAGGAGTTCAGTTAAAGAGGAGGCGACCCCTTCCAGGACTTTCACCCTTAAGTGGATTCCTGGTTTTGTTCATTATTTTCAATTTGCTTCACCTGTCATGTTATTCTCTCGGTCAGTGAGTGAGAGGCTCTCATTGGCTGCTGCTATTATATAAGTGAGGCCACACCTGTACTGTTTGTTTTAAAGCCCTGATGAAGACCTGCAGTGGTCGAAACATGTTGGTGTTTTAATGATTTAGGCTCTACAATAAAGGCTTTTTAATATTTAATATTTCCTTCCTCGCTACATGTGTCTGGATTGCCTTTTTTGAAGTTCTCTGGTTTTCCTGTGTGATCTATCTCTTTATCTACGTTTGATTATATAGAGCAACCAGTCATCTGTTTTCCTGGATTCACGGTTATGTGGATGTTTGGTGAGCCTGAAAAAAACACTTTTGTGTCTCGACTTGAGGCCGACGGTCTCCTGTCGCTCTGTCGCTTCTCCCACTGAATCATAACACCTCTCTTCTCTCTCTCTTCTCTCAAAAAAACCTCCTCCTTCACTCTTCTTTCTTTCTTATCTTTTTCCAAGGAATTTGCTCCTACAAGATCATTCAACAGTCACAGGGATATTTTCAGGGAACTATTGTACAGAGGAGACACTTCTACTCTTGTCTGTTGGTTTGTTATATTTTTGGTGCTCGAGGAATTTAAGATTACTCTACGCCTGCGTCCAATTTAAGTCACTTTAGATAAGAGTATCATCTAAATGCCTAAAATAAATTAATTTCATGTATTTGCTTGGAGGATGGGTTTTATTTTTATTTTTTGTAAAAGCCTTTGATATAAGTTTGGACTGTGACTGTGACAACACATCAGCTCTGCGCTGGTTGTAATGAGTGAATGAGACTGTCTTGTCATCCCAAAACTACCACAAGTTATTGGATGGGGATGAGGAGAGTCAAATGTATGTGTGTGTGTGTGTGTGTGTGTGTGTGTGTGTGTGTGTCACAGCACTAAGCCAAAGGTCAGAACTAAGGTGTGTCTCACCTCATGCAGAGCTTTGGCGTCCTGGAGGTTCTGCATGCTGACTTTGAAACCGTACGAGTTGCTGATGCTGGGGCCCTCGATCTGGGAGTTGTCTTTCTTTGGCACGTTCAGAGCAGTAAACTGATTCTGTGGGAAGCAGAGGAACACGTGAAGCACATCCGAATGAGCAAGACAACCGAGGCAGATCAAACAATGAAAAGGAATAATCCATTAAGGGTCTTTCTGATCGGAACTTTATTGAATCAGATGAGGCCCTGCATTCAGCCACGCTACGAACCTGATATCTGGCATTTGTTTAAGAGGCAATTTCTCTACGGACAGCACCGCATTGTCAGTCTAAAGCCGCGTGGCTAACGAGGACGGACTGTTGTCCGTGTCTAAAATGGCTCTTTGATGCACCGAGCGGTCAGAGGGAGCGGGGACTTTTCCCACTGACCTTCATCTGTGTCGTCAGTAATGCTCTTCTCAGAGGCTCGGCTTGGCTCCTTCTCCTCTGCTGGAGTCTCTGGGACACAGAAGGCTCCTCTGCAACAGGGAAGAGGAGAGGGGGAGCGCAGAGGAGCGAGCACCGCAGTGAATGTTAATAACACAATTTCATGCGGAGGATCGCTCCCATTAAATACCAATAAGTCAACTGTGAGAAATTCTAAATCCCGGCACACTTGATTAGTCAATTATACAGCCTTTATTAATGGCAGCCATAAAAATTCTAAACTTTGAGGGAAAGAGTAAAAAAAATGGAATAACTGTAGACAGCAGAAGCTCACGGCAGTCAGTATGCTGCCATTACTATAAATCACCCTTTGTCCTGCGTCAGAGGGACAGGATAAAAGTCAGAGCTGTTAATGGCCCATGGAGAAGATTTAAAAGGCCCCTTTCTTACCTTCAGCCACGGGGGTGCTGCACACCGGCTCCAGGGCTCCCCTGCTTCCCCTCCTCCTCCTCGAGCAGGGGGTGCTGTGGAGGAGGAGGTGGGGACTGGTGGTCCCCTCTGCCATGGCGCTGGTGGGGAAAGGAGAGGGACTGAGGAGCAGCTTCTCTTCCGTGCCGTCCGGGGAGGCGCAGAGCCTGGGTGACGACGGTTCCGGAGACCTCCCCTCTCTCCTCTCCTCCGCCGGCCCGTCTGGCCCCACGGGACCGGGCTGGGAGGAGCGCTGCCACGGAGGGAGCTCAGGGGAGTCCGGAGAGCCGTCCCTTTCCTCTGCTGGGTCCGGAGCGCCTCCTTCCGACGCAGGACTTACCCCCGTGGGGCTACGCTGAGGGCCTGCGCTCTCAGGGGGAGTTATATGCAAGGACAGGTTGTGTTTTCTACTCCTTTGAGTCCTGATGTTGGAAAGAGCCTCGCACTGCTCGTCCCTCGCTGGCGGGCAGCTTGAAGTGGCCGGCTGCTCCGTCCCGTCCGAGCGCTCCTTCGTAACGGCATCGGCGCTCCCCTTCTTCTTCAGCGCCCCCGTGTCTCTCCTCCCTCTCTGCAGATGCTCGTACTGTTTCCTGGCTTCCAGCCACAGCTGCACGCGTTCCCGGCTCGGTGGGTTCCTGCAGGGGAGCAGGACGACCTTCTGGTCGCCCGGCTCGGACTGTTCTCGGCTCGTCTCTGCTCCCTGCGGGTGGGAAGAGGAGGCAATGGAGGAGGACGTGCGGGTCATGGCGGAGAAGGCCGTCTTCCAGAAATGGAGGCCCTCCAGCGACAGGTCCCCGTTGAACTCGGGCAGCTCCTTTGCCAGTCTAGTTCCAACTGTCAGCCTACGACCTCCGACCTCCCTGGTGAAGAGATGGAGAAATGTGATTAACATTTTACACACTACTGTAATCCATAGACAGCCTTGCTAGTTTAATATGTGTAAATGTAGTACTGATCTCTACGAATATTTTATCAAATAAAACCTTATAGATGGCATAAAATACAAATGTCTATTTATAAAGAATGCTATATAATATACATTTTATATCTATGTTACTTATACAGTACATAGCTGCATGTTTGTCACATGCAAGACTTTTCAAAAGATATTTATTTTTTAAATGAATTCTTAATTCTCTATTTGAAATAAAAGAGTAACTGCATGTAGAGCTATTGTCCGGGGTCTCACATGGGTTTCCCCGGGGCATCGGAGGGGTCGCTGCAGAACGGCTCCTGGAAGGTGGCCTCGGACATCTCCAGGTCCAGCAGGGTGCTGAGGATCTCCTCCCGGCTCGGAGGGGACATAAGAGGCTTCAGGACGTGGGCTCCCCCTCCCGTACCCCGGAAGAGCTGGCTGGCCCTCACCTGGGACAGAGAGCTGATGGAGCGAGGAGAACTACTGGGGGTGGTAGACGTTAGTGCGTCGATCCCTTCCAGAATGTCCCCCGTCGGTGAGCCCTCGTTGTCCACGAAGGATGCAGAGCTTAAAGGCAACGGCAGGACAGGGTCGAAAGCTGAGAAGAGCAGCTCTTTTCTCTCACAGTGAAAGTCCTGGAAGGGGCTGAGGCCGTGGGCTTTGCCTAGAGAGCAGCCCCACTCTCTGCCCCTACTGATCTTCTCCGAGTCAAAAAGAGTGAGGTGATTGGATGAGGACTCCCCGTTCTCCGGCCTATCGAAGAGGTCGGGACTGAGAGGCCCCGCCCTGTGCCAGTCAGAGCCTCTTTGATGCTCCTCCCCTGAGGACAGCCTCCTCTCAAAACTCAGCGCCAGAGCAGGAAGCGCCTCCTGGGTGACATCACTCAGGAACTTGAGTGGCAAGTTTTTATCAGTCAAGACAAACTGGCTGCCTGAGTACGGGCTGGAGAACTGAGTCTGATCAATCGCATTTATGTCAAAATTATAGTTGTGTGGAAGTTCTGGGGACAAGCTGTCCTCTATGAAGTAGCAGCTGTCCA
Organism: Polymixia japonica; assembly: GCA_900302305.1. Classification (NCBI taxonomy): domain Eukaryota; kingdom Metazoa; phylum Chordata; class Actinopteri; order Polymixiiformes; family Polymixiidae; genus Polymixia; species Polymixia japonica. The sequence continues at coordinate 5,661 of OMKK01066629.1, forward strand.
GACCTGGGTCTGACAGGAAGATAGGGCTGTCATCTGAAACAATGGCTTCCTGGTTGACTGGTAGCTCCGGCTGAGTGCTGCTCCCCTTGGCTTTCCTGCTTCTAGGCTTCTTCTCCTTGGGAACGGTGGATCTTGGGGCCCTGGGTTTCCGCGGGGTGGCAGAAGAAGCTCTCTTGGATTTAGCAGGTTTGGTTGTGGGATCTAGCAGCGCTGCGGCCTGAGCTGAGGCAGTGGTGGAGCCACCAGCGCCGACCACCTGCAGTGGAAGAGCCTGTCCCTGCTGCCTCTTCTGGAGGAGCTTCTTCAGGACAGCCAAGCCAGAGGGGGTCTCAGAGAGAGTGGGTATCTCCCCGTTCCTGGGGCCTGAGTGTGGGGAGGCCGTGGTCTCGGGGGTGTCCTTACTGTTCTCCGGTGAGTGTTTGGGTAGAGGTTTCACCTGAGCACTTGTGCACTCCATAGGTGCAGTCTCTGCCTTCACCACGGTGGTCTGATTACCTTTGCTCTGCGGCTGATCGGGCGGTAAAAAGCTTTGGTTGACCTCCATGATGGACGTCTCAAAGTCCTCAACCTTTGGTTCTATGGACTGAGCGAGTGAGCTGGAGACTGATACAGATGCAGATGCAGGGCTGTGCTGAAAGGGAGGGACTTCCTGAGAGGAGCCCTCAGATTGAGGCAGCTCATCCTCTGGAAAAAGGAGTTGGGAGCTGTCATGGTCTTTATTTACTGGCGGGTTTTCAGGTTCCTCAACCTTCTTCTTTCGTGACTTTCGTGGTCTTGTGGTGGCTGCAGAGTTGCCAACAGTTCCTTGGGCAGTTTCTGTGTCTTTCTTTCTCCTCCTTGGAGCGGCGCCACTAGTTCTAGTCTTCTCTTTTTTGGCTTCTTCCTGGGGAAGTGTACTAGCAGCTTTGCTCGCTCTCCTCTTAGTGTTTGTGGTTTTCTTAGGTTTGGCAGTTTGACTTCTACCGCGTGTCCCTTTGGCTGAGGACAGAGGGGGGGAATCCTGAAGCACAGAACTTAGACATGGGTCTCTGAGAGGGTTAATCAGTTGGTCTGAGGACCTGCCGTCCATGAGGGGGTCACTGGGGGACCAACAGCGAGGCGGGGTGGAGTCCGCGGGGCTCGGGCATCTCTCAGAGAGGTAACCCAGCTCAACCATCACATCTGTGTACTCCGAGTCATGGTCGTCCGCTAGCTCACAGTAGCATGGCTGAGGGGGTGGTAAGGAGGGAAGATTTGGGCTTTTCTGACAACGTTTAGTCCTTTTGACCCTTTCGCCCTGTTTGACTCGAGGTTTGGAGGAGTTACTCACAGTTTTCTTGGCTGCGGAGTTGACCTTTGCCTTTCGTTTGGGGTGTTTTTTAGCCTTTGGCTCAGTGACGGGGAACTTGACAGCGGAGGACTCTGGAACCTTGGGCCAGAAATCCCTGAGAGGGGCCAGTTTATTGTACTGCTCCAGTTTCTCTGGGGTCAGCACCACCCACTGTTCCTCTGCATTCAATTTGGCCATCTTCACCAGCATGTTCTTCTGACCTTTGAACCTGTTGATGATGATGTACTTGATGATGATGGGAGGTTCCTTTTTACGTCGTTTCTGGTATTTGAGCTCCTGTCCGCTAGGGACAGGGTTGTCCTTAAGGCAGTCCTTGATGGAGGGGGGGTTTTTAGTCCGAGAGGCACCTGACTGTTCTCCATCCTCGCTGTCGTAGGTCATCTTGCGTTTGGCCCTCAGAGTGTATTTGCTACCAGGCAGCCCTGAGGGCTTAGTGCAGGTGACTTTAGGGGTAAGCTCAAGCAGTGGGCATAGTCTCTCTTCCGTCATGGGTTCAGCTGATTCAGAAAGAATAGGAACAGTGGTGGGGTTCGGGCCAGGGGGCTCTTGAAGTGGTTCTGTACATTCAATTTGTGGCTTCTCTTCACTGACTGGGTTCTCTTTCGTGATTGGCTCTACCTCCGTAACGGGCCAATCCTCCACCTGCGCATTCTCCTTGACCGGCGCATCCTCACTGACTGGCTTGTCCTCTGTGTCTGTTGTCTCTGTATCCGTACTCATTGGACAGGCGGCCAAGATGGAGGTGAAGCCAGTACTATCCTGGCTGTCAGAGGCGGAGTTTTCAACAGCGAATAACTTGTTCCTCTGAGCTGCTGCTCCAGACCTCCTCTTACTCAGCTTCAGCCTGGACCTGCGAGACTGGGCCTGGTCCAGCTTGCCGCTGGCGTCCGCCATCTTGTTTCCACCAGCCTTCTTCCTACTCAGGCAGTTGGAGAGGATGACACTGGGGAAGAATTTGTAGTGTGCCTCCTGCTGGGCAACAATGGTCCTCTCGGTCTTGTTCTCCTGATAGTCCTCGTACCTGATCTTGAGCTCACCCACGTCTCCCTCCTCCCCGTCCGGACCCATCTCTTCCTCCTGGGGGTCCAGGAACTTGTCCTCCTCCATGGGAGAGGGGGCAGAGGGGATGTTCCTCAGGATGGGGCTTTTACAGTCCTTGGGGCTAAGCTCCAGCTCCGTCTTGGCGGAGCAGTTTCTCAACTCAGAGTAACACAGAGAGAAGGCCCTGTGGTTCTGGAGGATGGACAGACAGTTCTTCTCTACATTCTTTATGCTGCCGTACTTCTTCCTGCTCTGTGTGATCTTTCTGTTACCGAACGGGAAGCTGTCCAGATCCGCCTCGTCCAGAGCCATCGCAGTCTTCTTCTCATAAGTGTACAGGGGCCGGACGTCCTCCTTGTCCATGCAGATCTGAGACACCTCGGTGTGATTGGCCATCTTGCAGGGGATGGGGTGTTTGACCGGCGGGATGTAGGGGATTTCTTTATTCACTTTGAACCCTGTCGAACATTCGTTGCTGCTGTCCTGGCTGCTTTTAGAGAGGAAGTGCTTGTTGGATGCGTCCTCCTTATCCAGCGTGTGGGCCTGCCTGTGCTCGGGGTGTTTGCACTCCAGCAGGATCTTGGCTGAGGAGGGGGGCTCCGGGTGGACCGTCTCCCCAGGGAAGGGGTTCCTCTTGGCCAGGATCTTGTCTGTGACGGTGAGAGAGGAGTGGGTCCTGGAGCCGCTGTCTGTCAACGATGAGTCTGGGGACAATACAAGAAGTGTCTCAATAACAGTAACACGAGTCAAACGTGGAAGCAAATCGATAGGAGCGGTTTATTTTTGTACTCGAGTTTAAAAAGGATCTCTTGAATAATACATCTTACTGATGTATTAGTGATCTCTAACATGCCATGGCATTGCTGTATATGGTTAACTCTTGCAGCAATAAAAATAGAATCAGGAGTAAGGACAGTTAGGTAGGATGGTGGATTTGGGTCTCAAATCTATTTTTTCATCATGCAACTCTAGTCAAATCTGTATTCTGACATCCTTAATGCCTTATGAATCCACCCAGGATGAGACAAGCTTCAGATAAACCTGACATTTCAGTACAAATCTTGGCACATCTCCCAGCGAAGCGTGACTCACCGCTGTTCTCGTCTGCGGCCCCGTCGAGCTGGGGGATGGACAGGTTGGCGAACAGAGAGTTGTTTCCGCTCCATTCCATCTCTTCGTCAGACGACTCCTGCGGTTCCTCGCTGAAGCCGTCCTCTGCCTCCTTCACACCGGGCCTGCACAGGCAAGGATGACAGGAACACCGATTAAACAGTGTGTGTGTGTGTGTGTGTTTTTGAGTCAGAGTCAATATCTGGCAAGTCTATTATATGAACAAGAGATAAGCCCTTTGATGAACTGTAAAACGAAAAACGTCTTCACAACAAAACCAGAGCAAATGACTCGCCTTTGTGCGGACGAGTGCTCCGGAGGGTCACTGTCCCATCGCTGTGACATCATCATGCTAAGCTCCGCCTCTTCCTTGTCCAGCTCTGGCCCCGCCTCCTCCTCGTCGCTGTTGTAGTGACAGCTCCCGGCGCCGGGCAGTGACTGTGACTGGGACGTCTGCCTCATAGGCGTCCCCCGGAAACCATCGTCCGCCAGGCCTGCCAGGAGGTCTACCAGGGCCTGGTCTTGGCTGCTGTCTGCAAAGGGGAAAAAAGTGACATTTAAAGGAGTATGAACCCCTAAACTCACCTTTTTCAGATGTTAATCAATGTTTAAGGCAATCTAATAATGAAACACACCCATCCGTGTTGTAATCTTGACATAGCATAATGTTTTTAACAGTTGAAAAAGTCGGCAAGTATTCTCCCGGCTTGGGTGCCCTTGAGCAAGCCAGTGAATCCCTACCACCTCTAGAGGTGCTACTCTGTAGCTAACCTTGACCTCTGACCTCCCTGTGGAGAGGGGCCAGCGAATAGAGACTTCCCCTACAGGGACGAATTAATAATCGAATGATTATTGAAGATGCTTAAATGAATTGAAAGTGAACAGACCCAAGCCTGGTTGGCAGCAGCGTGAACAGACTGTAGAGTTGTAGCTACCTAACAGGGGGGAGTGGCTGGACCTCTGGGAGAGAGGCAGGAAGGTCTGACTGGTCTCCAGGAGACTCAAGATGGCCTCCTCGTCCACCACAGCCTCCTCTGGGAGTTCACTGCTGCTCCTTACCGAGTCTGAGGGGAGAGGGAGGGAGAGAAGGAGAGAGAGGAAAAAAGATAGAGACATATTAAGTCACAGTCTCTCACATACATACACACACACACACACACACACACACACACACACATAATTACAGTCAAAGAGACACTCACACAAAGACACACACACGCGCACACAGTCAGACGCACAGACAGACAAAGACACACATCCATATTTTCCTCTCGCTGTAACAGCCGTGCCGGCAGGCCTGTTATGGATTCATGCTCTGATGCCAGTAATTTACTAGGAGAGACACACCGGCGATGTCGAGCGCACAAACAAGCAAAGACACGTGCGCACGCACAAACATGGAGCACGGTTCAACGTGAGGCCAATCGCTCTGTGTGTGTGTGTATGTGTGTGTGTCTGCGTGTGTGTCTCTGTGTGTGTCTGCATGTGTGTGTGTGTGTGTGTGCGCGCATCACTGCTGTTCCTGGCAGGAGCCGTGCTCCTGCGGGAGTGTTGGCAGACAGAGATGCAGATTAAGCTAACGTGAATCACGCAGCGTCGCACTTTCAGTCGAGTCGATGTAAAGTACGACAAACGACAGCTTCAGCCGACCGCCGTCAGACCGGCGGAGCAACGTGTCCGGGTGGGAAACAAGCGCTCTTCAATGACGGTTCCACCTCTCAAGTAAAACAGCGGTCCGTATGAGGGCAGTGTCGGAGAGCCCCGGGGAACACAGGTCATCTTCCCAAACAAACACCACACCGATGATTGAATGATTAGTTTCCTTCTCTCTCGTTCAAGCTGTTAATCAGTGAAATCACCTGCCGTAGTGTTCGGTTGGAATTAAAACCTGCATGCTCTGGGCTCTCCGTTTCAATTCAATTATATTCTTTAATTGTCCCAGAAAGGAAATTTGCTTTGCTGGCAGGTTTACAAAAGTTAAAAGAACACAAAGGACACTTAATAACAGCCGTAAAACACAAAGACCGTCAAATACAAAGACCATGGGACACAATTGCCCACCCCTGTCTTAGTGGAAGAATGATAGGCTGTTGCTTTTTATAATTAATTACCAGGTATTACTGTTTAACTAACAAAGGAGGCGCCGCAGAGAGAGACGAAGGTCAGGATATCTTCTGCATGACATGAGTGGGATTCGAACCCATTTAAACACAAGTGCCTTTGTCTGCTAAGATGGAGCTCAGAAGTACAGATGAACCCAATTACATTTTTCACTGCTGACACAGATTACAAAACGTTCGATACATTCCGATACCAAATACTAATTCAATACTTTTCCCTAAATGATGTTGACTTAAACTTATGTAGTATGCAATCTATCTTCTTCATTTTTGATATCTAATAACATTCTGTGTGTTAGTAAGGGCAGAGAATCAAGATTGCCGGCGATATTGGAAAAACCGGCTATAGACCCAATAGCCGATCGAGGCCTCGGTATCAGTACATCCTACCTGGAGCTGTGGTCCTTACCTGGCTGCCAGTCTCTGTGGACCTCTACCATGTTAGCAGCTTTAGACTGCAGTCCCTCTGCTGTGAGGACATCGAGATGGAGAGACAGTTCTCCGGGGAAACTCTCTTGTTCTTCCTCCTCGTCCAGAGCGGACCCCGACTGACTCCTGGTTCAGAGAGGCAGACGAGATGCTCGTTATGATGTAGAACGGCGGTCTAATGAGGACGTCTAGCAGTTTATTTGAAAGTACACAAGCGGGTTCGAGCAAGAACAGCTTAACAAGGTGGCAGCACTACGAGCCACGGTGCACAGACTCATGATCAATAAAAAAGACAGAAAAGACAACAGCACATTTCCCATGTGGACAACGTAGGCGCTGACTAATGCTGCGATCGCACATCATTTGTCACGCATTTATGTTGCTGCCAGATATATGCAAAGTTCTCCGTAGGGACCCTGTGCCTTAAACGTTTTAAAATGAAGCCTATCAAGCATGGTCATTGGTTGAAGTATTTACAGCATTAACCTTCACTGCAACATTAATTAACTGATTAAAAGTTTTCATTGGGTAAATGTCGCAGAGAGCCAGCAAAAAAGTAGAAGAAATCCAGCGCAATAGAAACTTCCATCACAACTGGATGTATCTGCAGCAGAGTGATGCTCACACAGTCCCTCGTTTGTAACTGACACATCTGACTCATTCTGGGGTAAGACAGGCAAGGATGACAACAGTGTGTAACCAGGGTTACGGGGCTGTCGAGGTCATCACCTGACTTAAACAAGGGCCTTCTGGGATCTAGCCTCCTGAGGTCTTAATCAGGGGAAATGGACAGTTTGCTGTGTGTGTGTGTGTGTGTGTGTGTGTGTGTGTGTGTGTGTGTGTGTGTGCGTGTGCATGAGCATATGGCGGGGTGAGTGTGTAGGAGGGGACAACA